>JANAVB010021796.1:25241668-25489824 GCA_029216955.1 Iris pallida
CCTTCCCCGATTTCTCAGCCTCGCCGAGAATGTCCCCTCCCGCACCGATCCTAGCCACCGACAGCGTGTTTCTCTCCCCTTCCACGCCCCCTTCCATGCCCTATATATATATATATATATCTATATATATATATATAATATAATAGATATATATATATATATATAAGATGTTTCCTACGCCCCCTTTCCCGATTTCTCAGCCTCGCCGGAATGTCCCCTCCCGCAACCGATCCTAGCCGCCGCCGCGTGTTTCTCTCCCCCCTTCCACGCCCCCTTCCATGCCCCGCCCCCGCCTTCGCACCCGCCCAGTTGGCTTGTGGCCGCAGCTGAGGCCAGGGATGCCACATCGTGTTCTCCCCATCGGCCGTCGGCGTCACCACGAGCGCCCCGGCCGGACTACAACACCACCCACAGATTACGCCGCCTCTCCTCGGTCCCCCCCTCCGACTTCGTCCTCCAGGTGGACCGCAGCCCAGCTACGCTTAGTGGAGCGCAGCCGAGCGGCCGCAGCCGACGCCAACGCCGGCGATCTCTATCCCCGACCCTACGGTAGGCCCGGTCTCAGCCCCCTCTGCGGTTCCCCCTCCTCGATCCCCCCCCCCTCCGGCTTCGTCCTCCAGGTGGACCTCAGTCCCCTCCCGCTTTTCTCGGGCACGACGCCACTTTCAAACCGCCTGCAGGCCTCAGGAGCTGGGGGCACGTGGCCGCTTCGGTCCGAGAGCTCGCTTTGGAGGGCGTGCCTAACATTGGCACAGTCCACCGGCTGGCGCAGTCCACTGGTAGCCTTGGCGCAGTCAACCGGCTGGCGCAGTCCACCGGTAGCCCTATTTCTACGCCAGTCCTGCTGAGGCGCAGTCCAGACGTTCCCCCTATTCATTCCGCATGCCTGGGGAGTCACGTGACCAACTTGGGGTGCGGACCCGCTTCGGATACCTTTTCAGATTTGGGCGCAGCTCGGATTGCGGTCCCAGTTGCCCCGCTTTGCGCCCATCAGGTGCAGGATTCCTGTGTGCATAATCCTAGCGCACCTCTATTTTGCCTCTAGGCTCAACCAGGAGAATATCCCTCTAGCCTCTTCGTGCCCCCGGGAGACTCTCCCTCTTGTCCCTTGGCACACTTTGGGGACTCCTCCCCTAGCCTCTTGGCATATCTTGGGGATCCCTCCCCTAGCCTATCGGCGCCCTCTCTCCCAGGGCCCCTCACCGGGAGTGAGATTTTCGGGGCCGCTCCCGAGTAGGCACAACCAGGCTCTTCTCTCCATCGGGACCCAACCAGGCTCAGCTCTCCTGAGCTGGCGCAACCCGGCGCCACCCCCATTGACCCTTCAACGCTCCATGCGTCGCCATCTTCTCCCTCTTCTTTATGACTCCAGAAGTTGATTCCCGCCGAAATTCATCCCCCCATTCTCTCTCCGATGTTCCCCCCGGTGCCACCCCCCCGAACTTCCCCAGCTACGTCAAGGTTCTAAGGCCCGATTGTGGAAGGCTTTTTTCGGCGGCGCCGGTGGAGATCCAGCTCCCGGACTTAGAGTTCCCGCCCACATCCGACGGCGAGCCCATCCGGGTCCCCTTCGCTGCATCGGAGATATCCTTCCTATCCTCTTCTTTCTCTAAGTCATTCGTGCTCAAATTCGGATCCGGATGTTCGAAGATCTCCATCGCCTCGGAAGCCGTTGCGAAGTGGGGCCTCTCCGCAGCCTACCGGGTCGCTTCCGCTTGACCCCAAGCATATGTTATTACACCTCTCATCCGATTCGGACTACGCGATAATCTGGGACAAGGGCACGGCCAGAATGGGCACGCAGATTGCTAAAGTGGTCAAATGGTCCCCCGAATTCAACCCAAAAATTGATGCAACAATTATTTCGACATGGATCACCCTTCCCAACCTTCCTCTAGTCTGTTTCCCCGCAACTGCTCTCAAACGGATTGCCAGCTCCTTCGGGACCATGGTAGCCATCGCTCAAGAAACCAGCAACCTCTCCAAGTGCAACTACGCGAAGATATGTGTGGAGCTAGACCTCACGAACGATCCCCCTAAACTAATAGAGATCGAGCTCGGAGATCAAACTCATAGCCAACCGCTGGTCTACGACAACAACATCATATTTTGCAAACACTACACCGAATCCAGCATTGCTTTTGCGCCCACACCGAACTAAAAAAAAAATCCTGCACACACCACGCGCATCGAATGCCCCAAGAGCCCCCGACATCATCATCCATCAATCCAATCCCGACCCCCTCCCTCAGATTGAGGCTCAGTCTAGCCACCACCCTCATACAACCGCCACGACCAGCTCCGCTATCGTCCCATTCACTCCCTCCATCCTCTCCCTCCATAATTCGTTCGAACTCCTCTCAGGCTCAAATCCCGATGACGCCAACAATGAATCCAGCGAACCCCCTTCCACCACTACCGGTCAACAAAATCCCCTTGAGACCAACAGTCTCACAAACCATCCATGCACCGAAAGTGCCCTCATCTCCCAACCCCCCAACCTGCCCGAGATCACCCCACCACAACACCATGAGAACTCCCCCTCCACCCAACCACCCGCCAACCGCCCTCATCAACTTGGAGAGGACTCGTCTACGAACAACGCAGAGCAGTTAGAGGAACATCAGTCTCCTGACGCTGATCCCAAGCGCCACACAGCCGACCCGACTTTCCCCAGGGCAGACTCAGAGCCCTCCGGCATCCTCCCACCCACCCAAAGGACGCTCAAACCACTTTCAACCATACTTTAAACGACAGATTTTGGCAAGCCATGGAAGCTGGCTTTCTGGACCGAGGCAGCCCCTTATGCGCCTTAGAAGAACAAGACAACGATCCACCTATCACCGCCACTGATGGGGAAAGCAGCGATCAGGGACGGACAAACAAAGATACCGGAAACAACGGGCCCACCAGCTCACTTACCAAAAAACCTCTTCCAAGAAGAACAAATACAATAAAAAGCTGATGTCGGCAAGGACTACCAGGTCAGCCACGAAGCACATTCACCCCCATCCTATTTCTTCATCCGATGCTTAACATCATCTCCTAGAATATGAGGGGGCTCGGCAACAAACCGTCGACAAACAGAATCCTCAGCCTCAAAAAGACTCATCGCATAGACCTCTTAATCATTATCGAACCAAAAATCCCTCAAAAAAGAATCAAAGCCACTCAACTCAAGTTAGGGTTCCCGCAGGCCATCGTCGGTGGTCATGACATCTGGATCCTTCTCACTCAAGACTTCAAATTCGGCATAATCCATGACTCACCCCAGGCCCTTACTTGTTGGGTCGAACACCCGGCCTTAAAGTCCCGTGCCGTCCTCTCCGCAGTCCATGGAAGTTGCAACATCCCCGAGCACAGATTGCTCTGGGCTGACCTTCTGGGGGTTCATCCCCACGGGCTTCCGTGGCTTTGCATCGGTGATTTCAATACGGTGTCTAGCGGAGAGGAGAAGTCTGGCGGTCTCCCCCCTCCCTAGCCAGCGATGGATAACTTTAACAACTTTACCTTACACGGGAACCTCACCCCAATCCCTTTCCACGACAGTGCGTTCACCTGGTGTAATATGCAGGACGGGCACCGACGACAGTACTCCCGTTTAGACCGGGCGATTATTAATGATTGCTGGGCCGACATGGGCTTGATTACTATCCAGAATATCATTGTTTCTGCAACAAGAAAGCTTTCCGTTTCCTAGACTTTTGGCGTCATCACCCCCAATTCCAGAATATCGTTGCTTCTGATTGGAATTCCGTCTCGGCTATCGACCCTTTGGCCCGGATGGCGGCCAAGCTCAAAGCCACTCGTAAAGCTCTCTCGTCCTGGAGCAGAGAGGCCTACGGCGACATCTTCCAAGCTATCAGGGAAGCGGAGGACGACGTCACCCGCGCAGAGTCCTCTTTCATCATCAACCGCTCCCCAGAGGCCCGTGCCTCCCTCAACCTCGCCAGAGCCCTTCTTAAATCCAGGCTGAGAGTAGAGAACAAATTTTGAAGACAAAAAGCCAGAGCGACATGGGATACTGACGGACCGGAACTCCAAGTTTTTTCATGTGTGTGTCAAAGGACGCAGGAACAAATTAAAACTGTACCGTATTCTCGACGACAACGGCAACCTGGTGGAGGACCAGGCCGAAATTTAGGCTACGGCGGTGCGCTTCTACTCCAATCTCTTCACCAAAGATCGGGTCGTGAAAGACGCAACGCTACTATCGGTCATCCCTTCCATAATTAGCGATAGCCACAATGCAATCCTGATGGCTACCACTTCGGAGGAGGAGGTTATGACAGCGTTATGGTCCATCAACGAGCACAGTGCCCCGGGGCCAGATGGTTTCAACGGGGTCTTTTTCAGAGCTTGCTGGGACACCATCAAAACTGACTTAATAGAAGCCACGGTTGCCTTTCTCCAAGGGGCCAGTTATCTGAATTCGATTTCCTGTGCCAACATCATCCTTATCCCGAAGAAAGATAATCCAAAAACCTTTAAAGACTTCCGCTCGATCAGCCTCTGCACCTTCACCAACAAGATCATATCTAAGATCGTCGCCAACCGGATGTCCGATCTCCTTCCTAAGATCATTTTTGAAGAGCAAAGCGGGTTCGTCAAAGGCTGCAACATTACAGACAACATCCTCCTTGCTCAAGAGATGATAACGTGCATGAAGTTTCCATCGAGGTGGGGGGGAACGTGGCCATCAAACTAGACATGGAAAAAACGTATGATCGTCTGGACTGGCAATTCATGATCTGGGTTTTCAGGACCTTTGGTTTCTCCGAATCATGGATTGACATCATCTTCAGATCTATCAACAATGCGAGGTTCTCCACCGTCATCAATGGCCAGGCCGCGGGCTTCTTTAGATCCACCCGTGGGGTCAGACAAGGGGATCCGCTCTCTTCCATCATTTTCATAATTGCGGCTGAAGCCCTTAGCAGAAGCCTCAACAGTATGCCCAGAATGTCTGCCTTCAACCACTTCTACACCACCACCGGCTGCCCTCTTATCACTCATCTGGCCTATGCGGACGACATCCTCATCTTCTCCTCTGGAGACAGCGGATCGATCGAAGTAGTCTTGAATACTATTGCCAGATACACCACCTGCTCTGGTCAACGCGTCAACAATAACAAAATTATTATCTATATCCACCACAAAGCCGACAGAACCCGCTCCACTCTGCTCACCAATATGACCTCCTTCAGCACTGTCTACCCCTTTTTCTTTACCTCGGGTGCCCGCTGGTGTACGGTAAGGCCAACTCCGGTATATACGAGCACCTCGTAGACAAAATTCGTAAACTCATCGCAGGATGGCACAATGCAACATTATCCCCAGGAGGAAAAACAATTCTCATCAAACATGTTCTATCGTCTATCCCAATGTACACCCTTGCCGGTTGCTCCCCTCCCATGAAGGTGCTCCACTCTCTCGAATCCCTATTCGCCAATTTCTTCTGGGGCCACAGCGATGGTAAGGACAAACATCACTGGGCTAGCTGGGAGATGATGGCCAAACCTACGGAAGAAGGCGGCCTGGGATTCAGCAGACTTGCCCACATAGCGGACGCCTGCTCTTTTAAGTTGTGGTAGAAATTACGCACCGAGACCTCCCTATGGACGAAGTTTATGAGAGCCAGGTACTCCAGATTCTCCTATCTGTCGAAAGCGAGCTCCAACAGCAGATCCTCGGCATCGTGGCACCGCATTATTCGGGGCCGTATCACCGCCGAACCCCTTATCCGTCTCCAGCTGGGAGACGGCCGATCTTCGGCTTGCTTGGAGCGGTGGTTAGGAGAACATACCATTCACCCCAACACTCTAACCCCACTGGGGTGCACTATTAAAGACCTATGGGAGGACAGTTCTGGATGGAATTGGAGGAAGGTCAGAGAGTGGCTAGGCCAGCCAGCGGCTACCTGTCTCCTTGATGCTAATCTACGGATTACCGACACGATCGACTCTTGGAGATGGTCTCCCAACCCGAGTGGAACATTCACTTTGGCTTCCGCCAGGATTGTGGCCAGAGGCAGCGGGGTGTCGAACACCGTTTACGCCAAGTTTTAGCAGACATGTATTCCCATCAAATGGTCCATCCTTATCTGGCGTGCTATTCGTCGGAAGATCCCGACGGACGACATCATCGGATCTATGGGCTTCAGCCTCGCCTCTCGATGCCACTGTTGTGAGAAACACAAGACGGAATCAGCTGAGCACGTCCTTCTTACGGGAGATCTGGGTGCAAGCATTTGGTACAAGCTTCACAACAAGCTCAACATGGGTCTTCCGACTGGGGGCTTCTACGATCTCCTGGACTTTTGGAGCCGCTTCCACGGACATCAGATCGTCGTAGCCACCGACATTTGGGTGCTTTGGAAGAACATAAACAAATACAGATATGAAGGGCGCCAATTCCCCCCTACACAGTTGTACAGCGAGGTCATCAGACAATGCACCAAAGCTAGGAGGCGCTGCTCTCACGTCTCCAACTTGTTCTGGGAGGCCCTGGCTTAGGCCGCCCTTCCCCTCTTTTGTGTGTACGTTTCTAGCACTTTTCCTTTCCAGTAGTTTTGTCGCGCCAGCGTGCTCTTTTGTATAGGCTTTGGCATTTTGTGCCTATTCCCTCAATAAAGCTTCTGTTAAAAAAAATAATATATACATTCATATCATCATCATCATCACATCTCATATGAATATATATATAAAAAGGGGTAGAGCTATATATATATATAGGGTGAGTGAACATAATGTCAAGTGGAACATGTATATGAGTGATAGTGAGTGACAAGGTGTTAGCGTAGTGTCAATGTGTACATACATATGAGTGTAACAGTAGTGTCAAGATGTGAAACTGTGAAGGTGTCAAGTGAAAAGTATACTGGACTTGGTGTCAAGGTGAGATGTAATGTGTCTCATGTATATAGTGTCTGTGTCAAGTGAGCTAGTATAGCAGTAAAGTGAAGGGTGTAATGTGAAACTCAGATTTCATTCTCAAGTTTTACAATTCAGTTCTTAGGTTTTTATCAACCCAAACATTTCTACATTACATCTAAACCTCAGTTTCAGATTTAACTCAACCCATCTACATTCACATACCATTCAGTTATCAATTTTGCAAACCCAAATCAATTCCCAGTTTAACAAAGTGAACTCAGGTTATATGAAACAGTTAACATGCACATGTGAATTTCAGTTTTTATTCCAACATTTAAACCATACAACCCATTGAAATCATTCACAGTTTTCAATCAAAACCAACTTCATGTATTACCTATTCTCAGGTTATCCAAATGAAATCTCAGGCAAATCTTAACTCGGGTTAACATGGCATCTTAGTTAACACATGTATCAGAATAAGGTTCAAAAACCCTATCATCACCCAAATTCGACACACAAAGAACCCAGATATATTAACAATCATTGCAGTTCATATTTAATATGTAATTTCGTAATTTAGTATTGTAAAATCAATTAAACACATAAAAATAATTTCGAACACACAGCAGAAACTGGCTCGAATACTGCCTCGTACGAGCGTGTCAAGGGCTCATGGACACGACATGAGCCACGACACATCTCGTGCTCGTTTCCACACATGGCCCACATGTAGGGCTATACAATGGACACAACACAAGGTGTCCACGAAGTGTCCACACGCTGTACGACACGCGTATCAGACGCGACTGAATGTGTATACAACGTCTGTGCAAACCCAGTACACGTGTGATTTTGTATCCGACACGAATCCAGTCGACATGAAACTTGAGGGGGGGCTTGTCAGTGGTTGCCCCCACCTCTGTGTCAAGTGGTTCGTGTCCACGTGTCCAATACGTAGAGAAAACACAGTCGGGTAACAGGGCATGTGCACGACAGTATCGTACAGGTGAAATGTGTTCAGAGGTGAAGATTCGTGATTCCTACATATAGGGCTACAATCCTATTCAAATAGAATTCAAAATAATTGAAATAAATCCCAATGAGGCATTTCATCAAACACTAACTCTATGACACTGATATGTGTCCGATACGTGTATCAAAACGATACCAATTCCTACCAAACTCGCTCTACAGCTAAAGGATACCTAGATGCATACTATCATAAAGAGAAAACATAAATTTAATAGGATTTGGAGCATTTACCTATTGGGAGCAAAACTCAAACAAAAGCCCCAAAATGAGAAGTCCCCTTCCAATAGTAATGGCCAAAAGAGCTCCAATCCTAGCAAGCAAGCTCCCATCAACCTCTACTCCAGAAATGACTTCAAATGAAAGTGAGTGGGATCAATTTGGTGGAGGAATGGTGAGATTTGACAATTTGGGGAGAAATATTAGGGTTTCCAAAAGGGAGATTTCTAACAGAGGCAAGTGACTAATAAAAAATATTATATAGGGAGGGTTGTGCCTCTCTTGGCTGCTATGGGGGCCGACCAATAGAGATTAGAGTTAGGGTTTCATTGGAAAATGGACCATAGGCCAAGTGCACTAGCTAGTTGGCTCAACCTTCTAGCTAAAAGCCCATTTAACATATAGCACCCAATCTCTCCATGAAACCAAGCCACCTCAAGTCAACTTAAGTTAGATTAGGCTTCCACACCATTCTACCATGCTAACTAAGTCACCAAAGTCAAAGTCAACACTAGGCTAGTCTCTATAGTCTCAACTAGCAAAAGTCAAAAATCACAACCAATAATCAAATAATAATAAAATAATTTAAAATAAAATTATAATGAACAAAATACTCTCAAGCTAAAATGTGGTAGTGACAAAAAGACTAAGCAATACCGATACACGAATATGTGAACAACTATGCATAAATGAACTGCTAGAAGAAAGAAAGTGAATACATGTCAAGAGATCAACGGATAACCAAACCCTCGCCCCTAGTATGGACTCGCATGTTTGAACAAATCACTAACCCTCGCCCCTAGTGTGGACTCGCAGTTAGTTCAAGATAATCAATCGGATAATTAAATCCTCACCCCTTGTGTGGACTCGCGAGTTTGAACGAATAACTAACCCTTGTCCCTAATGTGGACTCGTAGGTTAGTTCAAGGTAATCACCCTCATCCCTAGTATGGACTCACAAGTGATTTCAAATAGTTAACCCTCGCCCCTAGTGTGGACTCGCAGGTTGAGAATAAATGAAATAAAAATAACAATTCAGTTATGATGCACTCGTCCTACGATACGATATGAATCAGTCAAGGTACATATGAGAACAAATTCGGTATAAACTACAATATCAAACCGTGAACAATGACGATATGAACAAGACAACTAAACTAACATGCATAATATGAAAGAACATACCACCAATCAATGAAAGAAACTAGTAATAACATATAACAAGGAAGAAGAATATAAGCATGTAAATAAACTATAAAGAAAGGCAATGTATACTTGCCTGGTGGTAGCACGTAGAACTAACACTATCCAGTCAATCGACGAGCCACAAAAGTCAAACTCTCACAACAGTCTCCGGAAGCTGAAATAGATATTACCAATGTGTTTAGAATAGTCAAATTAGCTAGGATAGCCTATCCATAAGTCCAATTCTGGACACATGGGCAAAATGATAATTTTGGATCAAAATAATGTCAGCGGTTGGATCCGCTTTGCACCGAAAAGCGTACCAATATCTACGATCTCTAAAGTCATCAAACTATATGTCTACGGATCCAGTTTGACAATACATACCAAACCGTATGTTCAAAGTTGGATTCCGATGGGCCGTGCACAAATTCGTCTGTTGGATCGGGTCGCGGACCCGCCAAAATAGTGTTCCGGTCGACCTTCTCAGAATCGAACCAAACTTGGCATACAGGACCAAAAAAATGATACGGTCATGTTGGCATAAGTTTTGTTTTGAGATGACGAATGTACACGAAGTTATGGGCTAGTTTACAAAGAGGCCGATACGGGGTATCTCGACGGATACGCCTCGATTGCGTCGCGCACACACAGCGAAATCGAGTTCCGTCGAATCCTACACGTCGACAACATCCATACGTGTCTTTCGATACTCATGGGTTGTGACCATCTCACCCAGTTTGTCGGGACGCATACCGTATCGATGATAATTATCAAATTTCTATAGTTCAAAAACTAATTTTTTCCTAAACTTTGAAACTGATTTAATCACAATCTAATCAATGAAAAATAAAACCACAAGTTAGGTTTCGACCTCCTTTAGGTTGTCTACGACCCTGTTAAAACACATTTTCAAAACTTTAGATAGATTGGCAAGAATTTGCCTTCCAAAACAACATCTTCGGTGGGTTCAATCTATTCAGTTTTGTTGGTAAATTGAGTTTTTATCTCAATTTCGAGTCGATCCCTCATCAGATCCTATCCAGTTTGATACGAACTAGCTGACAGGGTTTCTAGATGGGTATATGGTCTATTCGTAGGACTTTACAGAGTCGGATAAGATTGAGTATAGGAGAAGAAAACTTGTGGTGAAAGGGCATACCTTGCTTTGCTTCGACAAAATAGGGCATCCCTTGTTCCCGATCGTTTTGGGGTTCGTCGACGGCCTGGACGGTTGTGCAAGCGATAAAGGACGACAGGGAGATTCGTGGGTGTTTGGAGGGTCGCCTGGAGTCGAGGAGTTCGAGTACGAGATGACACAGCGACGGGGTTTTGGAAAAAAAAAAGGTTGTCGAGTGTTGATATACCCGATATTTTTGGGTTGGATTTTGAATCGATTTTATATTGATTTGAATCTAAGTTTTAATGGTATTTGATTCAATATGGACGAGAATAGATGTAGGGTTATGTTGGAAGAGATTTCGTAAAGTTTGGTTCACCTGTGATGAGTTTAGCCTTATCAACATAAAACAAAACCTTTCCTTTCTCACGCGGGCTGGGTTGTTTGGAAGTTGTGGCAAGATGAATAGTAGCATAGCTACTATTCACAATTTTTTTTGTTATATATATATTTATACATATAAGAGGTTTAAAAGTAATTTAATTCTACTTTCTAATTATACTAAAACCTTGAAAATAACTTAAATATTACCATAAAAATATCTATGTACCCACATAAAATATTCATATATTATTATCAATATTTTTTTAAAAGTTATTATCAATATATATTATTATCAATATATATATATATATATATATATATATATATATATATATATATATATTTGTCCATAACGTTTTCCTATATAACTATTGTAGGTCCAAAAAAAAATCAAACCGCGCCTAGGTTTGATTCAACTGATTGATCCGAACGCGCCTACAAACAAATGGCGCCTACTTCACCAACAAACTCAGAGCGCGCCTATTTCTTCATCACAGAGGCGCACTTCACATACCGCGCTTAGCTGACGTGGAGTCATCATTACCCGACAAACACGAAGATCTAGGCGGCGCTATCATTCCTCTGATGGCACGGCGCTCGAGGAAGATATGACAGCTGTCCAGGTGCTGTTTAATCAAACTGCGCCTACTTCCATCTGAACTCAGCAGACTGCGCCTATTTCCCTCTGAACTCAGCAGATAGTGCCTACTTCCATCCGAATTCAAGCGCACTTTGCAGATTGCGCCTACGTCTCAGTGAAGAAGGCGCGGTTCAATACAACATCAATTTAGAGCTTGCCATGTGTCCTTGAAACAGGCGCGCTTTGACTAAATCAACGCCTAACTACCACTCTACATGTCCAACACGTGTCCCACTAACTGTATACGACCAAGCGCATTTTAATCAAATAATGCCACGTGTCTAGAGCAGTTGGTGCACGTTCGTGATAATGGAGTGAAAACAGGCGCAGTTTGTCATACGTGCTCAAAACAGGCGCACTTCAATCAGGCGCTCTCCAGAATAACTGCCCAAAACAGTTATTTCAGAACTCTATAAATAGAGTTTCGTTTCCATTCAACACATCACAGAGAGAAGATCAAGAAAAACCAGAGTTTTCGTCCAAGTGCTGCTGCGTTCTTCAGAGATTTAAGTCTTCAAAGTTCACATCGTCCAAGGGATAAAGCGATCGTCATTCAGATCGGATTCCTATAGTTGTACTTTCCCAGAATTCTTGTAATATTCTTTACAAAGTTTGTGAAATAAAGATCATACTTTTGTTTTTTGCAAACAAAATGGCGACTCTGCTGGGGATCGAACCCAGAATCTCAAAAGTATGATCTTTATTTCACAAACTTTGTAAAGAATATTATAAGAATTCTGGGAAAGTACAACTATAGGAATCCGATCTGAATGACGATCGCTTTATCCCTTGGACGATGTGAACTTTGAAGACTTAAATCTCTGAAGAACGCAGCAGCACTTGGACGAAAACTCTGGTTTTTCTTGATCTTCTCTCTGTGATGTGTTGAATGGAAACGAAACTCTATTTATAGAGTTCTGAAATAACTGTTTTGGGCAGTTATTCTGGAGAGCGCCTGATTGAAGTGCGCCTGTTTTGAGCACGTATGACAAACTACGCCTGTTTTCACTCCATTATCACGAACGTGCACCAACTGCTCTAGACACGTGGCATTATTTGATTAAAATGCGCTTGGTCGTATACAGTTAGTGGGACACGTGTTGGACATGTAGAGTGGTAGTTAGGCGTTGATTTAGTCAAAGCGCGCCTATTTCAAGGACACATGGCAAGCTCTAAATTGATGTTGTATTGAACCGCGCCTTCTTCACTGAGACGTAGGCGCAATCTGCAAAGTGCGCTTGAATTCGGATGGAAGTAGGCACTATCTGCTGAGTTCAGAGGGAAATAGGCGCAGTCTGCTGAGTTCAGATGGAAGTAGGCGCAGTTTGATTAAACAGCACCTAGACAGCTGTCATATCTTCCTCGAGCGCCGTGCCATCAGAGGAATGATAGCGCCGTCTAGATCTTCGTGTTTGTCGGGTAATGATGACTCCACGTCAGCTAAGCGCGGTTTGTGAAGTGCGCCTCTGTGATGAAGAAATAGGCGCGCTCTGAGTTTGTTGGTGAAGTAGGCGCCATTTGTTTGTAGGCGCGTTCGGATCAATCAGTTGAATCAAACCTAGGCGCGGTTTGATTTTTTTTTGGACCTACAAGACCCCCTTCAAAGTTTTCGAATTTTAAATTTTCAAAAGTTCGAAATACTTTGAATTTCCATATGACCAAGTCAAACCGCGCTTGATGTTTGAAGAAGTCGCGCAGTTTAAGGCGAGAACGGATCTTCAGGCTGAATAGGCGCAATCTGTTTAGGCGCGTTTCATTATAGCTGTTCGAAAACTATAAATAGCCCACAAAATCCTTCGTAAACCCTTTATTGTCTTCAAGAGTGAGTTTTCTTTTCTAATTTTCTTTCCCCTCCGACAAGCTTTTCAAATCAACTCCGATGGCGCCTCGACGAGCTGATAAGGGAAAAGAGCCCGCACCAATTGAATCTTCGAAGAAATCGAAGAAGACCGCGCTGCCTCCCGTAGTCGAATCACGTGGTTCTCTTCAAATACGAGAGCCTGGACAAACTCGTGTCTCTCGACACGAAACTGCACATCCAGCCATTAATGGTGGGTTATAGGAACGCACACTGGCTCTTCTTAGGGCTCAGTTGTAGTCGCCAACTCTTTCTAGGGTTCGGTGATTCTGTAAACTTCATATTTATGAAGTTTAATCATTCCATCAAATAGCGCCTAGAAAATTAGGCTCTGTTTGTTCGATCGCGCCTAGTAACAAAGCTAGGCGACTCTGCTGACTCTGCTGGGGATTTTAATGAATGAACCTTTAGATTCATCGAAGGGGGATGAACAGTCACCTCGATTCACGAAGAGTCAGTAGACTAGTATAAATAGTACAGGACTCATGAAGAATTTTATTACTGCCTTCAACAGGAAAGATGTCTTCCAACAACATGTCTAAGGAGACTGAAATCGTGCCAAAAGCCGAGAACGTCACCGGGGAACCTTCTGCTGGAACGGAGAAGGGCGAAGGGTCGTCTGCACCCAAGCCTCTCGTCAACTCAGTCTTATCGGATCAAAAGGAGATGGGTGAAGGCTCCTCTGCACCAAAGCCTTCACAGGATATCCTCGACTTTCTGATAGAGCCGGGGAAGACTGCGGAAGAAGAGGCAAAGAGGATAGCTTTCCTCAAATCCTTGCTGAGTTCAGACAAAGATGTCTTCGACTCCTTTGCTGATTTTGCTTGTGAGAAGGAGGGGCTTGGCCCTCGTCCTAAGTTTGATAGGGATGATAGTGATCTCCCTTAATGTAATGTAATATCTTCTTTGAAAAATAAAAAGAAATTTTATTTACATTGTCTGTCAAGAAATCTTTACACATTTATACATAGTATTTCTTAAGAAATTTGCCATTGATAGGCATCATAGCTATTCTGCCATCCATCTCTGTTAACTGGTAAGCACCATTGGAAAATACTTTGTTTACAACAAAAGGACCTTCCCATTTGGCATCGAACTTGCCCTTACTCATGTGAGTCATAGTCATAGGACGTCTGACTGTAAGGACCAAATCACCTTTCTGAAATGCTCGTACTTTAACTTTGCGATTAAAGGCTTTTGAAATACGGGCCTGGTATAACTCAATGTGCTGTTGAGCCAAAAGCCTCTTTTTATCAAGTGCCTCCAACTCTTGCAATCGAAGTAGATCGTTATTCTCCGTTGTAAGTTCATTGGCAATGGCTATCCGCAGAGACGGGATTTGAATTTCCAGTGGCAGAACTGCTTCACAACCATACACCAAGGAGAAAGGTGTACAGCCGGTAGGGTTGCGAACTGTAGTGCGATAAGCCCATAAACATTCGCCAAGCTTCTCACTCCAATTCCGTTTGTTAGTAGAGACAAACTTCTTGAGGAGTTTGATAATGGTTTTATTGAAAGCTTCAGCTAAACCGTTTGCTGCAGGATTATAGGCTGTCGAAGCAACATTGTCAATGCGATGATCGTCACAGAACCGAGTGAACTTTTGACTAATGAACTGAGGTCCATTGTCATGAATGATTCTGAAGAACAGTTTGGCAACTCTAGAGGGGGGGTGAATAGAGTATATATGTATAATGACCAATTAAAAATTAACTCTTTCACTAACAATGAATAATCAGAGTAAAATGCGGAATGTAAATGAAAGACAAGAGAGCATACGCAAACACAGCAATTTTAACCTGGTTTCCCTCGTGGAGGACTAGTCCAGGCCTGAGAACTCTAGCTCAGGATTAAATCCACTATTTGTGAAATAGTAGCTTACAACCCGTGCCTTTACTTCAGAAGAGCACGTCAACTTCTTACAGAGAATCGCAGTGGCGATTGCTTGGAATTGTCCAAGCGATTTCTTCACTCTTGCACAAGAATCCTAAATGAGAGATGCTGAGCACTCGAGACTTAGGAGGCTTGTGGCTAGTAGATGAGAAGGGTATGGCTTATAGAGCTTGTAGGAGAGAAGAGAAGAGAAGATTGAGTGATTCAAAATGAGAGAATTCATGCCCTATTTATACTGATTTTAGGGACAGAATTCGGCCAGAATTCGGGTAAGGAAATTCAAAAATTTGGCCGTTGGACAGCTAGCAAACAGCTAACCCTAAAATTAGGGTTCCTGATTTCTAGGGGACAGAGTTCGGCCCGAACTCTGTGTGGAGGCAGAGTTCGGCCCGAACTCTGTCTCCAGAGCACAGAATGGTCCTAAGAGGGACTTGTGGGCAATTTGGTTTTGGTGGAGCTTGGGATTTTGGGTAGGCTTGTAGACTAAGTTCCAAGAGCTCAGCATAACTCAGAGTACATAAATCTAGACTCAATGAAATCATAAAATACAGACTCCAGAACACACTGAGAGCTGAAGACTGAGCTGTCATCTGTCTTGAACTGAATGCAGTCGTCGTGTGTCGTATTGAATTAATACAAGTATTATTTGGTCAATGTAGTCAATATTTGGTTGACTGTGACTTTGTGTCAACAATCTCCCCCATATTGATAATTGACAAAATAATATATGTATATTTCAATATTCATACCTGGACACAGTTGATTGTAATATAGCTCCATAGCTCCCCCATAAACGATGCCTGAGCTAAGCGAAAATAGCTCCCCCATAAATCATGAGCGGTGTCGAGCTAGAAACTATAGCTCTCCCCCGTACAAAATGCATAGTACCTGTGATCTGATAGATAATATTTTCCAGAGCAAGAAGCACAGATATACACAGATATACGAATGCATAGAACCAGTAATAGTTTCCCAAAACAAAAATATACATATGTTTTCTCCCCCTTTTGGCAGTTAGCAATATAAGAAGCAATGAATAGTAATGCAACCACACTAAGAGAAGAAACAGTATAATTTTAAGCAAAATAAGCACTGACAGAGAATGATAATAAAGATAGATAATGTCATCCACCAAACCAAGTGGCCAACTCATAAACAGAGTACATAAAACCAGCTACATAAATCCATGATAAACTAAATAACTGAAAGCAAAAGTAACTAAGATCATCATCAGTAGTAGCAGCAGCAGATAGTAGCCAGTCTCCATCATGGAGCACGAGAAGGTCCTGGAACATCTGATGGACCATGGAAGGAGCGACGAGGGTCCACAAAAGCATCATCCGGATCCATGTAACGCATAACCCACGGATCATCAATGCGATAACCCGCGCGCGCTGGATCCCTCTCCATGGGAATGTGCAGATGCTGAGACAGAGAGTACCGGATATCATGCAGAGAGTTGCCGAGAGCACTCATCTGCAGAGTGGTACGATAGTCCAGCTGTGTCCAGCGATCGTCCTCAAGAGTAAAACGATCCCGGAGCATGGTCTGAATGGACTCAAGAGTGGCAGGTGGAGGTGGTGCATCCTGACCAAAAGGAGGGGCGTCAGGCTCCTCATCAGCAGAATGCTCAGATGACTCAGAAGCAGCGACAGGCTGAAGGCGTCGTGCTTTGGATAGAAAAGCAGGTGCAGGCAGGAACGGACAATCATGGATAGGAATGATGAAAGCACGAAAAACTAAAGGAAGATAGAGAGGATAAACCAAAGCTCTTGGTTTCTTCCGACAGTTGATCATCCAATCCATCATAGTCCGTGGAAAGTTGAATGGAATACGATAGTGGAGATGAAATAAGGCGGAGATCTCAAGATAAGTGACTTCATCTGTTGAGCCAGCCTTGGGTAAGATGGTGTTAAAAACCATTCGGTGAAGCTCATAGAAGTAGGGGTTGAGATGCTTGGCCATAAGTTTGCGAGGACTTATGTTAGGAGCACATAATTCCTTCTTGAATCCTTCAAGAGAAGTATCGCCAACAAATTGAAATTGACGTGCTTCCACAAGTTTATTCCAAGTATCAAGATTAACAAGATCAAGAAAATCCCCCAACTCAGAATCATTGAAGGCGATGTCAATACCGGCAACCCGGGAATAGATGTGTGTTGCATCAAAAGTTAAATTGCAATAGAACATTTGGATTGCACTACGGTAGATGACAGAATTTGAAGCAACTAAAGCATCCAAACAAAGATCATGGAATAAAGACTCATATTGAGAAAATATTGTGAAATTGATGGGATGGCCCCCAAACACCGGACGAGTCCTAAAATCGCTAAACCATTCATTAGAGGCGTCTAGCGATACAAATAGACGGTCGTCGTATGTGTTAGGGTCATCGGGACTCGGCGGATTGAACAACGGATGAATGGGGTGTTGTTCAACTACTTGTTCAATCGGAGGAGGAGGATTCGAAGAGGAAGCACCCTCGGTTCGGATCCTCTTCCCGCGATTGGGCAAGCGTGGAGCCATTTACAAGAAATTGGATAACTTGAAATGGAGAGAAAGAGAGAGTTATACCTGAAAATAATGTCAAACAGTTGAAGAGAACGTTGAAAAACCCCTTTCCCTTGATTTTGAGAAGAAATAGAGTCCTCTAGATCAAGAACTAGGGTTAGGGTTTGGAAGGAAGAAGATGGAAGAGGTGGAGAAGAAGGAAATATGGGAGGAAAGAGAAGGAATCCCGACATAAAGTAGGGCTTTGTCTTTGGTCGGGTGAAATATTGACCATAGGATTAGAAAAGATCCAACGGTGGAGCCAGATCCCGATTCTGGAACCTAGGTACCGAACTCGGCCCGAACTCTGATAGGGGCAGAGTTCGGCCCGAGTTCTGGTTCAATAGTCCAGAACTGAAAATAGGCAAAATTCAGGAAGAAAATGTTTAATAAATAAACAAAATGATAGTCGGGGAAAACAAAGAGTGTTGAATGCAAATAAGAGGTATACAGAAAGTAGAATGAACTTTTAGAAAATGTCAATTAGGCAATATTAAATCGAAACAAGCCATATAATAAATAAGGACATATACTGCAGTTCAATAGTCCAAATTTGCCATGGGTTAGCTGCAGGGGCCGGATCCCAGCTAGCGGTAGTCCTGAAGACTAGTGCACCGTGTCGCTTAGGCTTTTACGCCTTGTTGTCAGAAGGACCCTTTCGGCTTGTACCCATACCAAATTCTTCGTAAAGGAATCACAATATACTCGATATTTACGCAGGTGAGTTTCAATTTATGACTGCTTCATCTAAGATTCCAAGTTCACGACAAAGAAAATTAAAGCGCTCTTCGGATAGTGGCTTAGTAAAGAAATCTGCTAGCTGATGATCAGTGTCAATAAATTCTAAGTTAATCGTGCCATTTTGCTGATGATCACGCAAAAAGTGGTGTCTGATCTCAATGTGTTTAGTGCGTGAGTGACAGACAGGGTTCTTAGTCAAATTTATGGCACTAGTATTGTCACAGAATATAGGAATATGCATGAAAGATAACTTATAGTCTTCAAGGGTTTGCTTCATCCACAGAATCTGTGCACAACAACGCCCAGCTGCTATATATTCAGCTTCTATTGTGGATAGTGCGACAGAGTTCTGCTTCTTGCTAAACCATGAGACTAGAGCCTTTCCTAACAAATGACACGTGCCGCTCGTACTTTTACGGTCGACCTTGCATCCAGCAAAGTCAGCATCAGAGTAACCGATGAGGTCAAATGATGTTGACTTGGGATACCATAGGCCCACTGTAACCGTACCCTTAAGGTATCGAAAGATACGCTTAACCGCAGTCATGTGAGATTCCTTAGGATTTGCTTGATATCTAGCACATAGGCAAACACTAAACATGATATCGGGGCGACTAGCAGTTAAATAAAGTAAGCTGCCTATCATACCTCGATACTTACGTTGATCAACAGGTTTGCCGCTCTCATCTGGTTCGAGTTTGGTTGAAGTAGCCATTGGCGTGCTAATTGGTTTGACGTTGTCAAGGTCGAACTTCTTCAGCATGTCCTTGGTATACTTCGATTGACAGATGAAAGTTCCATTTGTCAGTTGCTTTACTTGCAGGCCAAGAAAGTAGTTGAGCTCTCCCATCATGCTCATCTCAAATTCTGTCTGCATACACTTGGCAAATTCTTGACAAAGAGTTTCATCAGTAGATCCAAAAATAATATCATCAACATAAATTTGAATTAATAGAATGGTGTCTTTGAAAGATTTGATAAACAGTGTAGTGTCAATTTTCCCTTTAGAAAAACCTTTCTCAAGCAGGAAGCTGCTTAGCCTTTCATACCAAGCTCTGGGAGCTTGTTTAAGGCCATAAAGCGCTTTCTTTAGCTTGAACACGTGGTCGGGAAATTTGTGATTTTCAAAGCCAGGGGGTTGTTTGACATAAACTTCCTCCTTAATAAAGCCATTCAAGAAAGCACTTTTAACATCCATTTGAAATAATTTAAAGTTCTGATGATTGGCAAAAGTACAAAGCATCCGAATGGATTCTAGTCTAGCAACAGGAGCATATGTCTCATCGTAGTCGATACCTTCCTCTTGGTTGTATCCTTGAGCTACTAGACGAGCTTTGTTACGTGTGACTGAACCATCTTCATTTACTTTGTTTCTAAACACCCATTTGGTACCAATTATTGAGTGATTAGCCGGTTTAGGAACTAGTTCCCATACTTGGCTTCTCTCAAATTGGTTGAGTTCTTCTTGCATAGCAGAGATCCAAAATTCATCAGTAAAAGCTTCAGAAATGTTTTTAGGCTCTACTTGTGAAATGAAGGCAGTGCTAGCAACAGAGTCTCTTAATGATGATCTAGTAGTAACTCCACGTGAAACTTCACCTATGACTAAATTTTCTGGATGAGAAGGTTTGAATGAGAATTTCTTAGGCAAACCCTCCAGAGAATTAGTTTCAGTTGAAGTATTCATTGGAGTAGAGGAAGTTGATGGCACAACATCATCATCAAGAGTACTTACTGCACTGTTATCTTCATCAAAAGTCACATTAGTTGACTCCTCCACAATAAGTGAGCGTTTATTGAAAACTCTATATCCCTTACTTTTGGCAGCATAACCAAGAAAGATACCATCGTCAGCTTTGGCATCAAATTTGCCTAAGTTGTCTTTGGTGTTAAGGATAAAACATCTGCAGCCAAAAACTCTGAAATAAGAAACATTTGGGGTTCTCCCAAACCAAAGCTCATAGGGTGTTTTCTTCGAAATGGGACGAATAAGCACCCTATTCAAAATGTGGCATGCTGTACTTACAGCCTCTGGCCAAAAATATTTCGGAAGAGAAAATTTATTCAACATGACTCTAGTCATATCGCCAAGAGTCCTATTCTTCCGCTCCACAACACCATTTTGTTGAGGAGTTCTAGGACAAGAAAATTCATGATCAAAACCATTTGCATTACAAAAACTTTCAAAATCTGAATTTACGAATTCGCCTCCATGATCACTTCGGATTCGAGTAATCATGTAGCCTTTTTCGTTTTGAACTTTATTTACAAAAACTTTAAAAACAGAGATAGCATCGCTCTTATTAGCGAGAAAGAAAACCCAAGTAAATCTCGAAAAATCATCAACAATAACAAAAGCATATAGTTTGCCACCAAGACTAGCTATTCTACTAGGACCAAATAAATCCATATGGAGTAATTGCAAGGGTCTAGTAGTACTTACAGAGTTGATGGAATGAAATGAGGATTTAGTTGCCTTGTTTAGTTCACATTCGGCACATACCGTGTCCTTTTTGAATGTGATGTCAGGCAATCCTCTCACTAGCTTCTTGGTAGAAAGCCTGGATATAGCATCCATGTTGGCATGACCGAGACGCTGGTGCCAAAGTAGTCGTTCGTCTTTGTGGGCATATAAACATCTACCTGCATTGTTAGTATTTATAGAGAGATAGAAAATATATATATTGTCCTCTCTTTTCCCTTCAAAAGCAATGTCTCCTGTTGACCTATCGTAGATGTAGCAACAGTTTTGTCCAAAGTTAATATCATATCCATGATCAGCAAGATGGCTAATGCTGAGCAGGTTATGCTTTAACTCGGTCACTAGGCAGACATCCTTTATAACAGGAGAAGGAGGATGACCAATGATACCGTTACCTATTATGTGCCCTTTGAGATTGTTACCGAAGGATACGTATCCTTCTCTTTTCATCGATAGTGATGCAAAAAGATTTGCGTCTCCCGTCATATGTCGCGAGCATCCACTATCGAGAATCCACTTACTCTCAGTTGAGGAGGAAAGGTCCACCTACATCAAGAGTAGATGTGACCTTTGGTACCCATTTTCTCGAGGGTCCTGAAAAGTTAGTTTTTGGAAACCAAGCATATATTTTCTTGTCTACCAGTCTTCTAATTCTACACTGTGGTGAGATGTGTCCATGTTTTCCACAGTAAGTACAGATGGCATTTTTATTTATACTGGGAGCATGAGAATGATATCTATGAGCAACAGGATGAGGATGATTTGGAGAGTTAGCATGGTAATGATGACTATGCTTAGAGTGAGTTACATGATGATTATGTCTGTGTGTCATAGCATGATGATATTGACTGTGAGGAGTGGCATGCTGAAATTGTCTATATGGCATAGTGTGATGTTGTGGCATGATATGATGATTTTGTCTACGTGGCATGGCATGTTGATGAGGTATGGTATGAAGACTTTGTCTATGTGTAGAGTGATATTGGTTGTGTCTTTGTGCAATATGATGAGTATGGGGAGTATTTTTACGTGCATGCGGTTTGTGAAAGTTTGTGTATATAAATGCATGGTTATGTGCTGTATGAGGGTGATGTGGTTGACTAGCATGAGTGGTGTTGTGCTCATGTGATTGGGTTTGAGGTTTAGCAACCTGTTTTCCCAATTTGATTTCTAATCTTTTAGAAACAGCTTGTAATTCATCAACCTTAATATTTAAGCCATAAATCTTAGTCATAGAAATCTTGTGTCTACTCTTTTCTTCAGCAAGCAATGTGTTGAGAGTAGTGATGTCTTGAGTTTGTTGCTCAATGCGTGCTTCAGCATCATGTAAGCTTAATTTAAGCTTGGATACTTCATCAGTGTCATTTGTGGGAGATGTGTTTCTAACATTATTAAGAAGCAAGGAAATTCTTTGTATCTCATCTTCTAGACTTTTGATTTTGTCCTTGGCATGCTTGTATTTACCGATAACCTTTTTGTGATCATCAAGTAAATCGGTGAAAGCATCGCCAAGTTCATCAAAAGAGAAGTCATCTAAAGTTTCGTTTGATACCTTGGTGGAATTTGCCATGAGGCAAACATTTGCTTTGTCTTGAGGAGAGTTCTTTTCTTCCTCGGAGTCACTTGCTTCGCTTTCATGCCAGATGCTTGTGTTGGCATATCTTTTTGATGAGTTCTTCTTGTAGGGCTTTTCATACCGGTTGCTCTTCTTTAAGAGCGGACAGTCTCTTCTGACGTGTCCAGTCTTTTTGCAACCATAGCAAGTTGGCTCTTCTTCATCGTCTTCTTGTGGTTCCTTCTTTCTTTGATTGAAGCGAAGGAATTTCTTGAAGTTACGTACCATGAGAGCTTGGTCTTCATCATCTGAGATATCGTCTTCAGTCTCATCGTGATCAACCTTTCGTCGATGGACTTTGAGTGCTATCTCCCTGGTCTTCGGAGCAGGCTCTTCGAAGTCCTTGAGGTCAAGCTCGTGAGTCATGAGCTTGCCCATCAAAGTCTCCATAGACATACTTGTGAGATCATTTCCTTCTATGATGGCTGTCACCTTAGGGTTCCAAATCTTTGGTAACCCTCTGAGTAGCTTGCGGATCTTCTCATGGTTTGAGTACTGCTTACCAAGCGAGGATAACGGGTTGATGATGTCGAGGAATCTTGTAAACATTTGAGTGATCGTCTCATTTGGCTTCATCTTAAAGGCTTCGTACTCTTGAGTGAGACGGCTTATCTTTGATTCCTTGACTTGAGTGGTTCCTTCATGCGTCACTTCCAGAAGTCTCCATACTTCATGAGCAGTGGTGCATGTAGAGACCCTGTTAAACTCGTTCCTGTCTATAGCACAGAATAAAGCATTAATAGCCCTAGCATCTAGACTTGCCTGTTTCTTCTCCTCGACAGAATATTTGTCGTGTGGCTTCTCAATGAGGTCACCATCGACAACTATTCTGGCGGGCTTTTTGTAACCGTCAGTTACGACAGTCCACAGGTCAAAGTCTAGAGACTTCAGATAAAAACTCATCCTTGTTTTCCAATATGTGTAGTTAGTCCCATCAAATAGGGGAGGCCTATGAGTGGACTGACCTTCACCATGATTGGAGATCAAGGATTGTGTGGTTGCCATGGATCAGCTCTTAGGATGTTAGTCCTTATAAAGAGAACAGAGCTCTGATACCAATTGAAGAACAGTTTGGCAACTCTAGAGGGGGGGTGAATAGAGTATATATGTATAATGACCAATTAAAAATTAACTCTTTCACTAACAATGAATAATCAGAGTAAAATACGGAATGTAAATGAAAGACAAGAGAGCATACGCAAACACAGCAATTTTAACCTGGTTTCCCTCGTGGAGGACTAGTCCAGGCCTGAGAACTCTAGCTCAGGATTAAATCCACTATTTGTGAAATAGTAGCTTACAACCCGTGCCTTTACTTCAGAAGAGCACGTCAACTTCTTACAGAGAATCGCAGTGGCGATTGCTTGGAATTGTCCAAGCGATTTCTTCACTCTTGCACAAGAATCCTAAATGAGAGATGCTGAGCACTCGAGACTTAGGAGGCTTATGGCTAGTAGATGAGAAGGGTATGGCTTATAGAGCTTGTAGGAGAGAAGAGAAGAGAAGATTGAGTGATTCAAAATGAGAGAATTCATGCCCTATTTATACTGATTTTAGGGACAGAATTCGGCCAGAATTCGGGTAAGGAAATTCAAAAATTTGGCCGTTGGACAGCTAGCAAACAGCTAACCCTAAAATTAGGGTTCCTGATTTCTAGGGGACAGAGTTCGGCCCGAACTCTGTGTGGAGGCAGAGTTCGGCCCGAACTCTGTCTCCAGAGCACAGAATGGTCCTAAGAGGGACTTGTGGGCAATTTGGTTTTGGTGGAGCTTGGGATTTTGGGTAGGCTTGTAGACTAAGTTCCAAGAGCTCAGCATAACTCAGAGTACATAAATCTAGACTCAATGAAATCATAAAATACAGACTCCAGAACACACTGAGAGCTGAAGACTGAGCTGTCATCTGTCTTGAACTGAATGCAGTCGTCGTGTGTCGTATTGAATTAATACAAGTATTATTTGGTCAATGTAGTCAATATTTGGTTGACTGTGACTTTGTGTCAACAGATTCGCTGCGGTACACCAAACCTGTATATCACATGGTGTTTGATAAAGTTGATAACACTGCTGGTTTTGACTTCAGCCAGAGGTATAGCCTCAGCCCACTTAGAGAAGTAGTCTGTGATGGCCAGGATAAACCGGTGCCCTTTAGAAGAAGGAGGGTTGATTGGGCCTATGATATCCATGCCCCAAGCTTCAAAAGGCCAAGAAGCAGCCGTAGGATGTAAATATTCTGATGGTCGATGAATGAAATCTGCATGAATCTGACATGCTCTGCATTTCTTTGCGTATTCAATAGCATCAGATACCATAGAAGGCCAGTAATAGCCCATACGACGAATACGATCTTGTAATTTAGGACCGGGTTGATGCGCTCCACAAACACCATCATGAGCTTCACGTAGTATTTGTTTTGCTTCATTACCAGCAAGACAGCGTAATAGTAGACCATCATAAGTTCGTCGGTAGAGAGTTTTTGTTGTATGATTATAATAGAAACGGAGAGATCGTCTTCGAATGCTGGTGGCTTCTTTGGAATCTTTAGGCAATATTCCATAGACTGCAAAATCAATGAAAGGAGTTCTCCAATCTTCATTGATGATATTGACCTCAGCAGAATTACTAAACTCAATATTGTGATTATTTTCAATACAAAACAACTCTCTATTGGAAATAACAACCAATTGCTGTCTTTGGACAGGAATCGCCAAGACTGCTGCAAGATTTGCTAGAGCATCTGCTTCAGTATTGTAAGCCCGACGAACGTATTCAATGTAGAAAGCTTTGAAGGAAATGGCCATAGCAATGGCTGCTTCATGATATGGAATCAAATCTTGATGATGAACTTCATATATTCCTCTAACCTGATTAACAACCAGTTTAGAGTCACCGTATACTTCAAGATATTGTATGTTTAATTGTTTAGCCAGTTGAAGGCCGATAAGCAAAGCATTATACTCTGCAACATTGTTAGAACAAGGTTCATTCAAAGAATAAGCCCGTTGAATAGTTAATCCTTCTGGCGAAACGAGCACAATCCCAACTCCTGCTATAATAATCCCATTTGGTCCAATTCTGGAAGCTCCGTCAAAGAATAGACGCCATGTGGGAAATTCTTCCGAGATCAGATTTGTTTCGAGCGTCTCATCAGGAATCTCGTCGTAGAGTTTAGAAGTCTCAGAAACAGGATGAGCAGCTAAGAAGTCAGCAAGGGCTTGTCCTTTTACTGACTTTTGAGGTACATAAATCATGTCGTATTGGGCAAGTAAGATAGCCCATGTAGCCAGCCTTGAATTGAGAGTACTAGGCTTCTTCATGAGTACCCGTAGAGGGTTAATTCGGGAGATGACATGAATTGTTTGACCAATTATATAGTGTCTTGTCTTTTGTACAGCGAACATTAAGGCTAAACATTCTTTCTCAACCATGCTATATCGATGTTCGGCACCGATCATAGTACGACTGAGATAGTAGATAGCCTGTTCATGTCCTTCTTTGTTCTTTTGGGCAAGTAAAGCACCCAATGAGTGATCCATTGCTCTGACATACATTAAGAAAGGTATACCGGAGATTGGTGGCACCAAGACTGGTGGGCTCATAAGATATTGTTTTATGTCATCAAATGCTTGTTGACATTCTTCGGTCCAAACGAAAGATACACCTTTCTTTATGAGTTGTGTAAACGGTCTGCATCGTCCAGATAAATTTGAAATGAATCTCCTGATGTACGCAAGTCGACCTTGAAATCCTCGTAGCTCTTTTAGGTTGCGTGGAGGACGCATCTCTTGAATGGCTTTGATCTTCTCAGGATCTACGTGTATACCTTTAGAGGTAATAACGAAACCGAGAAATTTACCACTAGAGACACCCAAGAATGACTTGGTGGGATTCATTTTGAGTTGATGTTGGCGCATGAGATTGAAGATAGTTCTCAAGTCTTGAATGTGATCTTCCTTCAGACGACTTTTGACAGCAATATCATCAACATAGCATTCAACAGTCTTTCTCAAATGATCTCGAAAGATAGTGCTCATGGCTCGTTGATAAGTTGCACCGGCGTTCTTGAGACCAAATGGCATCACAGTGTAGCAATAAACTCCTCGAGGAGTACGAAAAGAAGTATGCTTTTCATCGTCAGGATTCATCTTGATTTGATTATATCCGGAGAATCCATCCATAAAAGATAACCTTTCGAACCCACAGGTATTGTCAATCATGACATCAGTGATTGGGAGAGAAAACTCATCCTTTGGACAAGCGTCGTTCAAATCCCGAAAATCAATGCAAACTCTGATTTTCCCAGTCTTCTTCAAAACTGGAACAACATTAGCAACCCAGTCTGGATGTTGCTCTTCACGAATAAAGCCACAAGCGATGAGCTTTCGAACTTCTTCATCAATTGCATCCATCATTTCAGGTTTGAAGCGCCGTTGTTGTTGTTTAACAGGTTTCGCATTAGGTAATATATTCAGCTTGTGTGTAGCAATTTTGGGATCTAAACCTGGCATGTCTTCATAGCTCCAAGCAAAGACATCAATATATTCGCGAATGAGAAGAATCAACTCCTGCTTATCATCTTCGGGGAGATTCTTACTAATGAATATAGGACGGGAAATACCGTTTTCTCCTACATCAATTTGGATTAGCTGATCTTCGGTAGGTGGTTCTCGTTTTTCAAACCGGAGCTTCCACTGATTGTCCATCTTTTGTACCCAAGGATCAGTTTCAGGGCTTTCTTCGAAGTCATTATCAGTAGCATCGTTGTTGATATCGGGAAATTCAACTGAGACCATGTTGGAGGATATGGCAATACGATGTACGTGACCAATGCTAATATCAGAATCCCATGAAACTGTATCAGATGAAACAGTGCGTTCATCATCATCAGTTTCAATTATCTTAGGAGCTGTAGCCATAGTAGGAAATGTAAATACATAACCAAGGCCGAGCTTATTCCTCTTGCTAGTAACATGAATAGGAGTTCGTCTCCCTCTTCCATAATTGAGTCCACTCTTGAAATCATATCCCATTTTACGGATGATCTCTTTAGACTGAGTGCTGTAACGACGGAGTTGTAAATGTCCCGTGTCATCGTTTTTGCAATCTTCGGTATAAGAAAACTTTTGTTCTGGTCCTCTAATAAAGATTATTGGACTTTCGTCAGCTTTTCGAGCAGGAACTATAAAGTATGAACTATCCGTTGATTCCAATGATACATCTGTTTGGTAAGATTGTACAACTTCAATTGTGAGTGGCTTCAACCTATCTAACAGATTTAAATAACATTCAGTATGATATAACACATCAGTATACTGTAAAGGAGATGCATCTTTATTGATATTTACAACAGTGTTTACAGTAGGACCTTTAGCCTTAGCAGGCTTAGTCAAATTGATAACAAGAGGGGGAGAAGAAGAACGAGGAGGAATAGGAGGCTTGTTACGACGAAGGTCGATAACAAATGGCTCAGAAGAGGTGAGCTCCCTTTTTCCTTGGTCAGTCATAGAAATTGTCTTCTTGGCAGGAAGTCGAATGACCAGTGGTTCAGCATGTGAGGGCTTAGAGACGCGCCCTTTGACAGGAATCACAAGAGTATCCTGTGACTTTGGTTCTTGTTCCTTTTTGCTAGGAGGACAATAGATGGTTAGTGGTTCAGAAGAAGAGGGTTGAGAGACGCGCCCTTTAACAGGAATTACAAGAGTGTCTTGAGATTCAGTTCCCTGCTCTTCTTCAATATCTAAAGCCAAGACAACTTTCATGAACTCGTCTTTGTACATGCGAGCATCGTTGCAGTATGCTTCGACACCTTTGAAAGGATAGAGATCAGCAACTTCTTTTTGGACTTCTCCTTTGTCATCAACATATTTGAAACATTGATGAAGAGTTGATGGAACAATGTTGTGCTCATGAAGGAACGGTCTTCCCAGAAGAGCATTGTAGGAACAACCATGGTTATCAATGATGTAAAAGGTTACCTTTGTACGAAGATTGCCTATTTGGAATTTTAGGCGAATCTTGCCCAGAGGTTCACTTCTTCCTTGATTAAACCCCAGAATAGTAGTAATTGTACCAGTAAGACTGCGTACAGGAATTTTCAAAGCATCCAACATTGTTTTAGGCATAATGCTGAGTGCAGAGCCTGGATCTATCAGGATACGATCAACCTTCATGGTATCAACATACCCTGTGAAATACAAAGGGCGATCATGTCGATTATCTTCTAGGAGCATGTCATCTTGCGTGAAGGTAATATTTGGAATTAATTCCAACACGCTATGACAATGGAGACAAGAGAGAGGCTCTTTCTCTGGTTTCTTCAGAATTTCAAGACAATTTTCTGCCTGCAACAAAGCTTCACTTAACGTCTCTCGAGTTTCCTTAGAGAGGCGCAAGAGCTCGAATATTGACAATCTGGCAGGAGTATTGGCCAATTGAGCCAGTATGTCAAAGTTATACGGCTTCTCGAGTCCGAAAGAAGTGGACTTCTTGAGAACTTTATCGAAACGAGCTGGTTGTTTCCCTTTATCAGTAACTGCTGGTTTAGCAGGAGGAGGAGTTGGGTTAGTTGAAGATGAAGAGGGTTGAATTTCAGGAGGCATGTCAGGAGTGGAAGATGAGGTTGGAGCTTCCTGATTTTCTGAGTATTCCCGTAGATAGGGCTTACCAGACCTGGTACCCAATAAGATCTCTTCTTCATTTAATGGTTCAAGAGAAACCATATTACAACTTTTAAACTTGCTTTTGGAATTTTTCTTTTGTTTAGATGAAGAAGAGGCGGAAGATTCAAAATCTGAGACCAGATCTGGATGAATCCACATGATTTCCCCTTTAGAAGTAGATAAAGGGACTAGTCCTTCATTTCGAAAAAGTAGAAGGTTTACAAGCTCGAGAGTGGTTCGAGGAATGGGAACTACACCATCTTCTATCTGCATTGGTGGAAATTCGCCGAACTGAACAGAGACGACATTAGCCATCACCGTCTTTTCATCCTGTTCAAGAGTCACTGCTCCAGATTTGATCATCTCTTGTATTTTTCCTTTAAGCACATAACATGCTCGAGTAGGATGTCCGATAAATCTGTGGTAAACACAATACTTAGGATGATCAGTCTTACCAACCTCTTCCGGTCCTTTAGGGTCGGGTAATTTCAGTTTGTTGCTTTTTGTAAGACATTCAAAGATACCCATGATGTCATCTTCATCGAAAGAGTATTCTTCTTTAGGACGTGGTGCTCTTTGAGGTTGTTGTGATGGAATAGGTGCAGATTGAGCAACATTGACAGCCAGTGCTTCTTTACTTCTCAAGTCAATGGCCAAAGTTTCTTTAGGAGCAGATGTATCTTTGCCTTTTCTATTATTATTCTGGCGATTGTTGTTAGAGTTTGAGCCATGATCGCCTTGGTCAGGATTCATGTGAACCCCCAATGTCTTGAATTTTTCAGCGCTGAGTTCTGCTGCTTTAGCATTGATAATGAAAGAAGGCCAGTCTTGGAATTGAGTTGCCCCTGTCCACATACTAACAATTGGCAAGAGATTATTCTTGCAAGTGTCAATGGTGACAGCAGATGGGGTCCCCATTGGCATCTTGAGAGCTTCGCGACGAAACCTCTCAATAAATTGCTCAACAGGTTCATTATTTCTTTGTTTGATTTTAATGAGGGCTGACATAGTCATGTCATTGACGCCTTCATAAAATCGTTCAAGGAACATCTGTTTAAAACCAGCAAAAGAAGTGATACATCCGTCTGGTAGACTTCGGTACCAATCATAAGCAGCGCCAGTTAAGCAACTGACGAATACCCGAGTAAGAAGGGCATCATTAGGCTGAAGAGGATCAGTCATCAATTCAAAATGATTAATATACTGATTGGGAGATGAAGTGCCATCGAACTGCATAATGGTGGGGAATTTGTATTTTGGCGGAAACTGCATTTTCTTCCATTCGGCGGGATAGGGTTGTTTAATGCCCAACCGTTGTAAGCCTTCCCTTTGTGTATAGGCTTCAAATTGATTCCGTAATTGTTCAACAGCATCATTAGCATTCTCTGAAGATTGAGGATTGCTAGATTGATTGGTAATAGCCGGAGGAGGAACCGCATGGTAAGCATCACCCCCAGCACCAGTTTGGCTAAGAGTAACCTGAACTGGTACTGTGGTGATTGGAGGAGGTGGTACCCCCAGACCAGGATTCTGAGGAGTGGAAGAAACCAATGGTTCAGGAGTTATGACCGGTGGAATGTGCTGAGCCATAATAACATCATGCATTTTAGCCATCATTTCGGCCATAGTCTTCAATTGTTCTTCTAGTACAACAATCCTTTGATTCTGATTGTTAGAACCAGAAGCATCTTGTTCTTCAACGACGTATGCTGTCACTTCTCGTGCCATGACAGATGACACAGTTTGTTCAGAGGCATCACTGTCAACAGCAAAGTCTGAATTACCCCCATCATGAGAAGTAGACCGATTACTGTAAGGAAAATTCCTTTGACCGATTGTTTCTCGGCTTCGAGATCGAGTATGCTGGTAAACACCATCATCTGATTCTCTAAGTCGGTCAAAATAGTGCTGGCTAGGTCTTCGGGTCTTTCCGTGCTTACATTTACTACCCCTAGAGTCTCTGGAAGTCATGTTGACGGAGGCAAACATTACCTCTTCTTCATCATCACTCTTTTGATCAACAGAAGGGAAAGTTAGACGCTCGAAGACAGAACGTTTGGTTGTTTGGCAACAACATTTGATAACCACTTCGTGAGGATGATTGCAATGATGAACTTGTGATTGTTTGGGAGAACTGGGGGTGATATTCCGTTTCTGCCTGAGATGATCCCGAAGATCAGAGACAACGGGATGAGAAGAAGTAGCAGGGATATACTCATAGAGGACATTTGGAACATGATTCCGATTTCGTAAACGTTCGATTCCATGAGTATAAAGAGAGGTACTCATCTGATTGGCGTAATTGTCAGGATTCCTTACCTCAAAAGGTTGATACTGAGGCAAGTTGATTTTAGCATGCTTGCGTTTTACAGAGGTAGGTTTTGATTGGGGTTTTCTATTAAGATATGCCCGTAAATCATCTAAACCGCCCCTGGGAACCTCAGTTTGTGAAACTTGTAATTTGCCTTGTTCGGATCGTGAAATCCGCAAATTAGGCAATTCCTGAATATTTGCCTTGGGAGTAGGTAAAATACCTCTCTGATTAGTACGAGAACCCTTGTTAAGGGGGATATTCGTACTAATAGGTGCAGAAGCACTATCAGTTGGATCCTCCTCGATAAGAATCGAAGAAGACTTGGAAAAGGCCAGAGGACCTTTCCCATTGTTTTGAGATGAAGGGATAGCTAAAGAGCATTTCCCTCTGTTATCTTTCAAGTTTTGAGCTTGGGAAGATTGGGAGAAGACCAAGGGGCCTTTTCCTTTTGATGGAATGGAAGAAGGAACAGCCAAAGGACTGTCCTCAGCAAACTGCGCCTGAGCAGTTTGGGATTTCTGGATTCTGGAATGATTCGGAGTAGACTGCGCCTGAGCAGACTGCGCCTGAGTAGACTGCGCCTGTTTAGTCAGGGCAGCAGCAGCAGAAGATTTGACTTGTGCCAATTTGGCACAAACTGTGCCAGAAGGAGGTTTGGTGGCAAACTGCGCCTGTTTCTCTAAAGAGAGAACAGACTGCGCCTGATTGCCAGGCAGAGATTGTGCTGTTTTGACATGAATTGTGCCAAAAGACGGTTTGACAGCAGACTGCGCCTGTTTCTCTAAAGAGAGAACAGACTGCGCCTGATTGCCAGAGATAGACACTGGTGTCTTAGAAACAGCAGGTTGTGCCGAAGAAGTGGCAGCGTTCTTCATTAGAGAAGTAACAGAGTTTTTGGGAGCCCACACTGAGCGAGTCTTGCTCTTGACGGAAGTCGTAGTGCGGCGAGGAGTGCTTTGTGCATTAATCATTGCTTCGTAGGCCGTTTGGTCGACTTTCACGATCAAAGTCTTCTGCGTCGAGCCGATAGACGTTGTGTCACATTGAGTTGTCACCTTTTCATCAGAGAAAAAGGTCGTCCCCAGCAGAGTCGCCATTTTGTTTGCAAAAAACAAAAGTATGATCTTTATTTCACAAACTTTGTAAAGAATATTACAAGAATTCTGGGAAAGTACAACTATAGGAATCCGATCTGAATGACGATCGCTTTATCCCTTGGACGATGTGAACTTTGAAGACTTAAATCTCTGAAGAACGCAGCAGCACTTGGACGAAAACTCTGGTTTTTCTTGATCTTCTCTCTGTGATGTGTTGAATGGAAACGAAACTCTATTTATAGAGTTCTGAAATAACTGTTTTGGACAGTTATTCTGGAGAGCGCCTGATTGAAGTGCGCCTGTTTTGAGCACGTATGACAAACTGTGCCTGTTTTCACTCCATTATCACGAACGTGCACCAACTGCTCTAGACACGTGGCATTATTTGATTAAAATGCGCTTGGTCGTATACAGTTAGTGGGACACGTGTTGGACATGTAGAGTGGTAGTTAGGCGTTGATTTAGTCAAAGCGCGCCTGTTTCAAGGACACATGGCAAGCTCTAAATTGATGTTGTATTGAACCGCGCCTTCTTCACTGAGACGTAGGCGCAATCTGCAAAGTGCGCTTGAATTCGGATGGAAGTAGGCACTATCTGCTGAGTTCAGAGGGAAATAGGCGCAGTCTGCTGAGTTCAGATGGAAGTAGGCGCAGTTTGATTAAACAGCACCTGGACAGCTGTCATATCTTCCTCGAGCGCCGTGCCATCAGAGGAATGATAGCGCCGCCTAGATCTTCGTGTTTGTCGGGTAATGATGACTCCACGTCAGCTAAGCGCAGTTTGTGAAGTGCGCCTCTGTGATGAAGAAATAGGCGCGCTCTGAGTTTGTTGGTGAAGTAGGCGCCATTTGTTTGTAGGCGCATTCTGATCAATCAGTTGAATCAAACCTAGGCGCGGTTTGATTTTTTGGACCTACAACTATTTATTAAAATAAAGTCACAAAATGGAGTTCTATAAATTATAAAGAATAAATATGCATATATATGCTTCATCATGCTTTTGTAAACCTAATATATATATATATATATATATATATATATATATATATATATATATATATATATATATATATATATATATATATATATATATATATACTCCAGATATGCCAAATATAGGTTTGGCACATATATTAAAATTTTATTTAAAAAGAATATATTGACTTCTATATATTAAATGCATATCTTAATATCAAAATAACATATAGTAACTATTAAAATAATTATTAGACCATTTAAATAAATTACAAAATATATACATGTGCAAAACATATATATCTACATGGACGTCTTTGGACATACTATACGACTATATGGGTTTGGGTTCGGTACGGGTCCAGTTTGATACAATCGGGTCTTTTAAAAGTCATTAATTTTAATAATAAATAATTAAATTATTTATAGTGGTCATGTCACAACTTGGCCTGGTTTTCCTAGTTATGACACAACTATGGCTCAGCCTTCCCTACCTTGGCTAAAACACTAGTCAAAGTACGCAACTGCACTATCTGTGCCATAATTTCTAGTCGTTTGGCACTCCAAAACTTAACCATGACTAAGGCCTTCTATAATAACAATTAATTAATTAAATATTTATAAAATTCCAAGAATTACCATTTAATTCAAATAAATATAAAAAATATTTTTAAAATTTTGGGAAGAGTGGTTACACGTACCCACGCACCCATACCCTATCATACGGAAGTGGGGCATGACACATTTTTACTGGTGGTCCATGCAGGTCTCATCCTAATAATACTTAGGCCATAGAGTACTATTGAAAAACCTGTTAGACTATGGTATAGGAATGCTCAATCACAGCTTAGGCAGATTGTATGATTATAGGTATTTACTATCTGTATTATTGATATGTCTTCTTATGAATGCCTAAAGAGGTGTAAAGTCGTGACTTCAGTTTTATGATTTTCGAAGAATTAATCTTTTTCCTATCTCTATTATTTTAGGGAATAGGACAATTACTATTTTAGAGTTTTGACTACTTCCTTAACAAACTTATCTAATATTATTAGCTTCTTAGGTAAACCATTTCAAATTCCTTTGTTAGTTTTGTCAATTTTTAATTTGATTTTCCATGGACCAATTTTAGTATTCCTAAAACACGTATAATAGTTAATATCTACTTATTTCCCATTAAAAGTTATTTTCTACTAAAGTTCGATATATACATATTTTTTCTAAGTTACTTTCCAAAGCCAATACTATTGATTTTATTTGTTAAGTTATTCGGTCACCCTTACTATCTCCATTCCATCTTAAAATCCAACTTAATTATCATTTTTGAGCTCATTTTGATCAAATCAAGTTTATGTCCTGAAATCCTTGAATAGGGAAAGTTCGGAGAATAGATACTCCTCTTAACGTCAATTTTTTTTTCTACTAGTAATCGATCCCTTGATTCTCAAGATCTAATATCTGTAGAACATATATTTATACTAATAATTCTCCTTGATAAGGACTTTAGAACATGTTTGATTTTTTAAAGCTCCTTTGGAATCTCAATGGATAAAGGTGAGAGAATATTCGACGACCTACTATGACATGGCAGATGCGCACTACAGCCATTTATCTGAATCATGAAAACTACAAGTTTATTGTAGCCAGCAGCGCACTGGCAAGACATGTACTCTAAGTTGAAGTGATTTCAGGTATTCATAGGTTTTCGAATATTATTAAGACTATGATCTCTTGAGTTGTTCCATCAATATTCGATAAAGTTGATAGAAGATTCGATAATCTATCAATATTTGAATCATGGAACCAAAGTTTCACTGCAGTCAGATGTACACTACACTAGCGGAGCATAAATTTTAGACGAAGTAATTTCAAATATGTATAGTTTTCGGATACTATTGAGACTATATCCATGCCATAAATATACCATGTTTGGCCTCTTACCGCCATTGACAACTTTACTAAAAATTATTTTGATTTGTTTCGGCCTTATTAAGATCTTTGCAATTGATCCAATTTTTATATGTCATTTCTACTACGAGAGGTTCCTATAGAAATTCTACTTGATTTTTCTAGAACTCATCAGTACCACTTCCAACCCCAATTAACCCCAAATCTCCCCCATCATTCAGCTCTAGTAATCTTATCATATATAAGGAGATTGTATATATTTTATAGATAGTGTATATTTATTTTGATAGCTATTATACTATATATATATATATATATATATATATATATATATATATATATATATATATATATATGTTGTGAGCAACTATTTAGTTGATAGCTATGCGGAAGAACTATAGGATGTCACCTAGCTCATTTCTATTAAGGGTATCATTGGGATCAATATTTCCAAGGAGATTAGATAGCTAAAGATAGAAAGGTAGTAGAACCAAACCATGGGTAAGCATGTTTGGTAATAAGTTTTGAGAGAGTTAGCTAGGACTTATTCAGGAAAAAGATGATAGAACCTTTTGTGGTACTCACTAGTGCCAATGTATCATATTCGAACAAATAAAGGAATATGGAGATTTTGAATTTATGAGTTATATGGAAAGATAAGGGAATTCGTAAGTGAGGGAAGTCTAGGATTCAATAGGTTCTTCCACAGAGGAAGCGAATTTGGAATTATAATATGGAAACAGGAGAATATAAGAATCAAGTTAAAGAATACTCAAAGGATTTAGATATTTGAGAGTAGATGATTATTATATACGTCAAGGATGGATATAACCCATAGAGGGATTATTCATGAGTAAAAAGAAGGAAGGATTCTAAAAGAGAATAGTCGTATCGAAGTAGTAATAGAATTTAGACATTGGCATATGAATTAGAAAGCTAGTTGAGTAATGGTTTAAGAGAAAAAGCAATTGATTTTAAAAAAAAATTTGCAAGCTTATCACACTTTGGGGATTCAAATTTTACTGGGGAATAGATTCATATTTTGGTAGTAAGAATAACTGAGATTTTGAGGTTGCTAATGTGTTTGGAAGAGTACGATTGATAGGTGCACGAATTAGTGATTTGGTCGATTGATTTATGAAATTCTCGAGATACAGATCATGGATTGATTCAACGAAAATTTTGGAGGATTTGCTAATAAGATATTAATCAGCAATTGAGGCTATGACTTTGATATGATCAGGTCTGGAAGATTGACGATAACTAAAATCGATGTCTTCGAATTAAAATGGGTTGTTCGAGGGAAATTCTTGGAATTTGAAGTAAATTAGCATATCGTATGGAATGACTTGATGGAAATTGAATAATTGAATTTAGATATGTTCCTTTAGTGCTTAGGGTAGTAGCCTTAGTTCTTCTTAAATTTCTTTGGTGTTGTGATTTTAGCTAAGTTTATCGACTTTAGAAGGCTGGTTTCGCATGAGGTGTTAATTAGATGGTTATCTTATAAGTCTCTGGAATCACCTTTTAGTTCCTTATCTTTGTAACAGTGATTTGATATTTTCTATCGCCATATGATAATCTTTCAGTTCTCAATAGAAACGTGCTATCAGATTCCAATTCTATTTGATCATGAATCTATTCTGATTCCATCCATGATCGTGCCTAATTATTTTGACTTCAACCATGCCTAGATGACTTTGGTTATATATTTGATCGTGCCTAAACGATGTTCGACCATATTTTGATTCCATCTTTAATCGTGCCTAAACAAGTTCGATTTTATCTTTGATCGTGCTTAAATGATTATGATCATGATTATATCTTAATCATGCTTAAACTCAAATTTGACGTGACTATACCTTTTGCTCTATCCCATTGATACCTAAATTTTGATTTTAATCGTAATCATGCCAAGACAATTTTTGATTCTACTGACCATAATAATTTTATTTCGTGCCTAACCGATTTTCCTCAATATGTGTCATTTTCAAATTTCTATATTCGAATATTTCTAGTCATGCTAAGTCGTGCCAAATAGGTTCTTTTCTATTCATGATCGTGCCGACCAAATTTTGATCTTCATGCCATTTTTATATCCTTCATCGTACCTAGTCGTGCCATTAGAAATTTTGAGGACAAAATTTTTCTAAGGTGGGTAGATTTTAACCTCCGTTTCCAAATTTTCTATTATTTTCAATTTTCTAATTTTATTTAAAAATTATTTTTATTTTGGTAATTAGCTAAGAGGGATGTCATTTTAGTAAAGGAGGAAAGGACTTTCGGTAACTAGTGGAGAGGGAATTACAATTTAGTAAATTATGAAGAGGGATGGCAAGTTAGTAAATACCTAGTTTTTTCTAGGTGGGAACCTTCGTACCGACCTAATTTTGATCTTCGTGCTATTTTTATATCCTTCATCGTACCTAGTCGTGCCATTTAAAATTTTGAGGACAAATTTTTTCTAAGGTGGGTAGATTTGTAACCTCTGTTCCCGAATTTTCTATTATTTTTAATTTTCTAATTTTATTTAGAAATTATTGTTATTTTGGTAATTAGCTAAGAGGGATGTCATTTTAGTAAGGAGGAAAGGAATTTCGGTAACTAGTGGAGAGGGAATGGCAATTTAGTAAATTATGAAGAGGGATGGCAAGTTAGTAAATACCTAGTTATTTCTAGGTGGGAACCTTCTAGAATTGCTTATGCTTTAGTTAAGCATGTACTTTAGCATGTGTTCTTCATCTATTAAACATGTGGGGATTATTGGTTATAACTAACTAATTCTAGATTATTCCTAACCTATATGATTCTTGGGCCTATGGCTTGGGACCAAGCCTATAAATATCCTATATTTTCTTATGTATTTTCATTCCAAAATTCTAGCTCAAACCCATTCCAATCCAGCGCAATTCCTAAACCAAAATTCTGTAATAGTGTCCACTTCGTATCTGTGTCCAGCCAATAATATTTTTATTCCAAAATTCTACTCTTTTTATTCAATTCCGTAGCTGTTTATAGTTACTTTTTCGTGTCCAAACTTTAGGACACACCGACTCACCCTTCATTCTTGTGTCCAACAGTACTGACACATTAAAATCCTATTCCCACCACAATTTATGTGTCCTGTCCTCCAGGAAACAATTAATACTCCATAAACCCTAACCCTAGACTCTGATAAATCTGTCGCCTTGTCTGCCGGAGCACCAAGCCGTTTGACTCTCGCATCGCCGGAGTGTGTCACCACCACTCCTCGCCTCAGATCTGAGACTACATCCTCGCCGCCATTCCCAGAGCCGTGTCTGCTTGGACTGGCATATCCTCGAGGTGAGCGGGTGCACCAAACCCTCTGCCACCATGTCCTGGTCACCATGACCACTGCCAACCACCATCAGTCTCCGCCACTGTCGTATTGCTTCGCCATCGCCAAGATCTGACCACTCGCCGCTGGATCGATCCCGCTGACGAGTAGGACCGTCGCACCACCTTTCTGGACCAGATCCGCAGCTCCCAGTCACGAGCGCTGCCGACCGAGCCATCGTTCTTGACCGCGTCCTTCGTCGAGTCGACACCCCTCGTTGCCTCCCTGAACGACCGTCGTAGCGTCATCTAGGGGTGAGCATTCGGTTAATTCGGTTCCAACCGAACTGAATAACCAAAAATCGAATTCGACCGAAAACCGAATAAGCAAAACCGAAACCGAACCAAATTTGTCCATAACTGAATTAAACCGAACCGAATTAAATCGGTTCAGTTTATTCGGTTTATTTTATTTTTTAGTTTATTTACACTTTTTTTGTTAATATATATAGTAACTAAATATACCTAAATATATATATATATATATATATATATATATATATATTTGGAACACTCCCATTTTATTTATAAAGGCGCAAAATGCGGAGACCTTTACAAGTATACCCGAAAGGCACAAAATGCCGATGCCTATACAATTATACAAACAAAACCAAGAAAGGAAAGCAAAAAGCAGGTGGGGGGAGATCTCCTGCCACGATCAGGGGAGCATAGCTGGCCAAAAGTCCTTGTGGCCGTGAGAGTACTGGTTTCGGATCTTACGGCTCTGCCGGAGGATCTCCCAAAGGACCTGATCGGCAGAGTACTGTTGATCTTCGTATCTAGCTTTGTTACAGTTTTTCCAGATAATCCACGTAGCGGCGGCTGCGACGATCTGGTGGCCATGGGAAGCAGCGGCCCAGGATGTCAGAAGATTGTTGAAGCTCCCGCTACCGATAGCATGGTTGCAACGATGGAAGAGGGCATTCTCCGTGGCGGAAGATGTGATCGACCATTTCGGCCTGTCTCTCCGAGCATCAGTTGCACGCGGATGCTAAACAAAAATTGATTGGTCCCTTAGCTAGAGTTCTAATAGATTTATTCTCTAATGTTACGATTGGAAGATCGACCTAAATACCACAAGATAAGAAATTAAATTCAACATTCGTAATTATCATGGTCGTAGACATCCATATACGCCTTCGTAGCACTGAAAACCATGTTCATCCACCCTTCGTTATAATCAGCATGGTCGTGGATATATACGGCTCTAAATTAGGCTCCGGCTATGATGCTAAAGGCAAAAGTTCTTTGTGTGAGGTCTACTAATAGTAATTCAGCATGATATCCCTCGAGTGCAAATGATATGTCACATCCACTTCTGGATGATATTTTAAGTTGCGACGTCTCACACATGGACACTTACTTTTGGTACGGTCCATGTACTAAAGGAACGCCTTGACGAACTGCATGAACTGCTCTATCCCCTGTATAAATTCATTTCGCAGACCGTACATGTCATCAGGATGATGATTGTGCAACAACGAATGATTTTGCATATAGTAATTCATATCCATTTGAAGATAATTCTGCAAAGATGGATACACATTATTCGAGTATATTGTACAAATGGATGCATATGGATACACATGAGTATTGAATAAGTATCGTCACGTGTTCAATGTCAGCCCTTCTCTTCAAAGAAAATTTACATCTGCAAGCCTTTTAAGGCTTTCAGAGTCTACAAGATTTCAAAAAAATAATAACAAAAGCTAAGTATTATAATTTTCTTTTGTAGGATTTTTCGTTCTTTGTTTTATTTTACGATTTTTTACTCCTTTCTTTCTTTGCATTTTCTCATATTTTTCTAAAATTTGTAGAACTCTAAAAGCCTCAATAAGGCTTATCGATGTAAACTTACTTTTTCAGAGAAGGGCTGACATGGATACTTGACTTCCGGCTGACACAGACACTTAAAATAAGAGATAATGATATCTCTGTGTCATGTGTTCCTTGTGAGCCTACAAGGAACACTTGACCTCGGAGTGTCCAATATCCTAGTATCTTGACTCAACACTTGGTACCTAGTATCTTGACTCATGCCTTGACCACTATCCTTACCTTTATATCCTAGTATACCCTCACCTATGGGTATACTAAATTATAACTTGATATTACGATACCTACTACTCAATGATATTACCTAAGTATCTAATATACCTCCTACATATCATCTTAACTCTAGGTATTTGTGTATCATGTGGATATCATGTACCATGATACATAATATCACATTGATACTCTCTTGTATCTTGATACTAGGATACTGTTTCAAATATCCATGACACAAACTATACACATGTTCATCAAAGTACCAACTTACTCGACACTTGGTACCAACATACTTGACACTTGGGTGTTGTCACGTGTTCTTTCTGAGCCATTCTCTAAAAATAAAATTTACTTCTGCAAGCCTTTTGAGACTACTAGAGTTATACTAGATTTTCAAAAAATTCTATAAAAGACAAAGTTCTTCGTCTCTTTTGGTATAACTCTAGTAGCCTCAAAAGGCTTGCTTAAGTAAATTTAGTTTTCAGAGAAGCGCTCACATGGACACTTAATTTCAGGCTAACACGGACACTTAACATAAGAGATAATAATATCTATATCGTCATGTTTTCTTTATGAGCCTACAAGGAAAACTTGACCTCGGAGTATCCAAGCTAGCACTTACCTAGCTAGCACTTGTAGAAGCATAGAATTTCAAGCGCATCCAAGATCAGAAACTCTTATGCGCCCCAAAGCACTATGCGCCCCAAAACATCATGTGCCAAAGATAGAATGTTGATACTTCAAAAGATAGCAAAGAAAAGAGACGATATTATACAGTGTTCTTCCGTCGACACTGCAGCGTAGGCTGGGCGTGCGCACGACTCATGCCCAAATTCCGGGTGCAAGTCGTGACAAATTATAAAATTCACAACTCCTCACAAAGTTGTCGTAGCTCCTCGAAGGTTTGCTAGGATGTTAGAGGGTCGCGTTAGCTTCACAATGAATATTCGTGGAGCATCACGAGAGGTCGAAAAGGGGTCAGAACTGTCGGTACGCCACAAGGTGCCGTCGGCTTAGGCTCGGAGGAAATTTTGGGATTGGACATTTGGGGGGAGGTGGCAACTGAAATATTAGGTTAAAATATAAAGTCTGAGGCTTATATATGTTAGGGTTTGTCTAAGGAAGATTTTAGAAAAGTTTGGTGAGATTTGGTTGTACCATTTGAAAGATATGCAGAATGAATCTATGGGTAATATTGAGTTTCCTAATTTGGAAAGTCAATGGTGAGTTGGCTCAAAACCCTCTATGGCTGTACAAAACCCTTGAAAATTAATGTAAAATCATCCTAATTAATTATAGTAACCGATTATAGGCTTAACCAAGGCTAATCGAACTAGTTCTAGGCTTATAGGGTTTATGGTATCAAAATTGACTCTGAAAAGCTAATTAATGGGTCTTGTGTGCCATTTGAAAATAAGTAGCACATGAAAACTCAATTGAGTGGGACACCATTGGCATGTGTGTAGTAGGCACAAAATAGGTCAAAAATATATATTGGATCAAAATATTTGGATCGAATTTGGACCATAAATCGAAATTAGAAAATACATCAAATTTTACTATAAGGGCTAAAATGACTATTTTGACCCCAAAGTTGTGCAGAAATATGTAGTACAATAGAACAAATTTGGATAAGACATGATATATCAAACTGAAGGTGGACTCGTCTAGAATACGATGATGGGACTAGATTTGAAAAATTGATAACTGCTGTGCTTCAAAAATCAGAGCTATGGTAAAGTACTACTATAGTCGTTATTGACTTTAAAATATAATTTAATATTAAATATTCATAGAAACATAATAATAAATATTATCCAAAAATCAAGGGGCTTACACGTGCTCATTCACACTCATCCACTGATTCAGTCTATCTCCTACGCCTCGACTCGTTGCAAGGGACTCCACACGATATCTGTACATAAACCAACTCAATCAATACTTCTTTAAATTGTATCACAACTTCTCGAATCAAACTCATACCTTATCACATTGATCGACTCAACGTAATGCACCTTACGGTGCGGGGCATTATAGAGGGGGCGACCGGAGGCAGAGGGCAGCGGTCGGAGGAAAGGGGGTTGGAAGAGGCAGGGGTAATTTAATCTTTATTTTTAGGGTATTAGGTTGATCCATATCAAAGTTTAGGGTATCATGTTCAAAAAGTGGAATAGTTGAGGTATCAGCTTTTTTTATCCACAAGAATGTTGTTATTTACCTTTGAAGTCGAAGCAGTGTCCTCCGGAGGACTATTACTTAAGGCGCTGGAATGTGCCTTAATTGATGAGGACCCTATGGAAGGTGCGTCTGGAGGTGCATTGTAGTTCCCCGTCCCTACATCGTGCCCCGTACTCTGTCCACGGGGTGCGCGAGAAAGGAACACTGTCGCTATCGATTCGGTCGGGACCGATAGGTCGGGATCGGCCGAGTCGATCGAACGGGAACGGTTGAATTAAGATCCATTCCTCGTTATGGAATGTCTTCTTCAGAACCAAGTCCCATATTCAGCGGGTTGCGCCTCGAGGATAGACTCTGCGGCTGAGTCGGGAGAGACCTCCCGTTGTTCTGCTTTTCACGCCGCTTGCGTTGGTTTTGGCTTTGTTTTCTGAATGCGCTTTCGTGAATGTTTTCGATGGTTTTCATGGCTTGCATTTCGAACTCGCATTTCCTATCGAACTCCTTGAATAATGCAGTGTTCTAATCGGTTGCTTGTGCGATTTCAGGTAATCGCGTAGGCGACGTCTAGCGCGACCAACAAGTCCTCTCGCCGAAGTAAACTCAAGGTGAGTGGCTGACCCTTCTCTTCTTGACCCCTTCTTTGGTAAATCGATAGTGTTGTTGCGGATTAAAGATTGAATGCAAGGGCACGGGCACGGTAAAATGATTGAGTTTTTAAAGAGAATGTCGGCTATGTCTAAATAACTAAAAGAAGAAAATGGTCTTTGCACGATCATGGACAACTTGTCGACAAGGTGAGCGTTTCCCCGCACGGCAACCCGAGGCCACGGGACCGTTGCGGGCACAAAGGGAAACAAATAATTAGCTGTGCTGGGCACGGGTTAGGCGAGGACTTGCAGCGGGGCTCGCTACTCACGCTGAAAGGACCCCGTCTAACAAAAGCTAGATGAGTCCACGATGGCTCTGGGAGCCAGTGACCAACACACGAAATATTGTACTTGGTATGGAAATGATAACAATTGACAGGGAAGAACATGGTAAGTTTCATAAGGCGCGGTGCGGGCCGCCGTTGGTAAGTTTCAACGTAAATTTCATTATACTCGTCATATACTCGTTTGAAATTCACTAGGATGGTTAGAAACATTCATGAACTAAGTCATATAAACTCATTCAACCAAATGAGAGCTTAGAACTTAACTTGCCACGCACTAGTACAAAGTGTAATGTACTGATCCTCGCTCTCCACGCAGGTACCCCGAACCACGAAGGGCGTGCCACCTAAAATCTCAAGGCGGCGTGGACACTTTTGAAGCCTCGTCCGGTTGTGAAGGCTTGTTTCTGGTTTCCTTTGAAGAAGACCCGCACTCAGTCCAAAAGAAGATGACGGCTCGACTCGCCTCGATAGCAGGTGGAAATGTATAATAGTTTTTGCTTGTAAAAAGGGATATAATGTATGGAACGACTATCTCATCGGCGTTCATTTTGTAAGTCGAGTTATGTTGTAGCCCGCACGACAATGATTGTAAAGGAGTCTATGTAAAATTTTATTATCATCAATAAAAAAGTCTATTTCTATTTCAAACTTGTCATTCAATTTCTCTGCGTACTCTAACTTGATGTTGTGTTTCGGATAACCTTATGACTATGCCTTGTGCGATCGCAACTTAGGATTGCACGGCATCACGCCCGGGGGACGACTATCGATTCTACGGAATCGGAGCGTGACATAATGGTATCAGAGCACGGCTTTACATCTTTTGACCTCGCATCGATGAGATAAGTTGTTCCATACAATGAGTCCGTAATATTTTGTGACTGATGCGTTTGCCTTCGTATCGCAGAAGGGACGGAACCCACGGCCGAGCAAGAACAGAGCGCTTCTAGCGGCTCTAGTAGTTCGCATCGTCCGCGGGCCGGACCTTCTAACGATACCATCGAAAGGATGTTGTGCATGATGGAGGCGTAGCAAAACCAGTCCGAGAACCGACATCAACAAGTAGAGGAACGACAGGCCCAGTTCGAAGCTCGCTTTGATGCACATGCCAAACTTCAGCAAAAGCAGCTAGATACCCTGCAGCAGATCGTCCAGACAATGGCGACCAACGGGAATTCTACGACTACACCACCTACCGTCACCGTGTCGGCGATCCAACAACCCATTGAAATCGAAACGGAGGATCCCGAGCGTCAACCAGCGGCACCGAAAAAGTACAACTTTGAAGTGTCAGAATTCAAGAAGGCATGCCGCACTTCCTTCAGCGGCACCGAGGGTCCTTCCATGGCGATCGACTGGTTGGAAGAGCTGGAAGACCACTTCGAGCTTCTCGGCATTGAAGAGTCGAAGCAAGTCGCCTGCGCACAACTTTTACTACGGTTGAACGCGTACGACTGGTGGGCCGTGCACAAGCGAGCGATCCGACCGGACAACACCACCGCGCTGATCTCTTGGGCCACGTTCCGCAAATCTTTTGAAGTGCAGTACCTTTCGTCAGCCGTTCGTCAAGCGAAGGAGAATGAATTCATGCAGTTGAAGCAAGGAAACAGGACAGTGGAACAGTACGCCGCAGAATTCAACAAGTTGTCTAAGTTTGCTGGCCAGTTTCTGCCTACTGAAGAGTGTCGTGTACGACGGTTCGAAGTGGGTCTGCGACACTCTATCGGTACGCATGTCGGGGTCCCGGAGTACAAGATCGTGGGCGAGGCTCTGAATCACGACCTCCGCCTTGAGAACCTGCATCCTTCCGGTGCTGACGATGTTGTGCGCCACTCCAATCACAAACGTCCTAGCCATACGGGAGACAACAATGATGCGTCAAAGCGTCCAAATAACGACGGCTACAGGGGTGAGAAAGCGATACTTAATTGCACCAATTCTGGGCAACTTGGACACCTTGAACGTCACTGCTTTTACCGTAATGTTGAATGTTACGCTTGCGGACGAAGGGGCCACTTCGCTCGAGATTGCACGAACCCCAGACTGACTCGCAACATACCACCACAACAGTACCGCCAAAAGAATCGAGGGCAGGCTCCCCGACCTCCTCCGCCCACTCGACCTGCACCACAAAATGGCCAAGATCGTCGCCCCAACACTCAGGGCCGCGTCTACGCCATGACTCGAGACAAAGCGCTGGCATCAGATACAGTAGTGTCAGGTATACTAAAATTCAATAATGTGCCTGCTCGTGTGTTATTTGATTCAGGCGCTTCACATAGTTTTATATCGGCAGACTTTGTCGCCGAGCACAAATTTTTTGTAATATCATTAGATCTCGACCTTGGCGTAAGCACGCCTTCGGGCACACCAATTCTCATAAACTTAGCTTGCGTCGACGGGATTATCTGTATCGGCGGTCAAAAGATCGGTCTGGATGTGATAGTTCTAGATATGATGGACTTTGACATCATTCTGGGAATGGATTGGCTCGGGTCGTACAACGCAACCATAGACTACGCTGAAAAGAAGGTCACATTCCGCATACCTGGAGTGCCTGAATTCTGCTACTCGTGTGGTGAGGCGTCGCCGACCTGCATGGTGATCTCCGCAATATCGGCTCGACGGATGCTGCATTCCGGGTGTGAAGGCTATCTAGCTTCCGTTCGAGACATACGACAGGATGGTGCAAACGCGGGTCAGACCGGCGTTGTGGCAGAATTCCCAGACATGTTCCCGGATGAGCTACCCGGCATGTCGCCCGATCGAGAAATAGAGTTCACCATCGATACATTCCCCGACACCCGGCCGATCTCGAAGGCTCCGTACAGAATGGCCCCTGCAGAATTGAAAGAATTGAAGGCACAACTTCAGGAATTGCTCGACAGAGGGTTTATCCGTCCGAGTGTCTCGCCGTGGGGTGCGCCCGTGCTATTCGTGAAGAATAAGGATGGATCGATGTGGCTCTGCATCGACTATCGGGAATTGAACAAAGCCACCGTCCGAAACAAATATCCCCTGCCCCGCATCGACGACTTGTTCGACCAGCTCCAAGGTGCAACGGTGTTTTCGAAGATTGATCTGCGATCGGGTTATCACCAACTCAAAGTCAAGCCAGATGACGTGCCGAAGTCTGCCTTCCGCACTCGTTATGGCCACTACGAGTTCTTGGTAATGCCGTTCGGTCTGACAAATGTCCCTACCGTTTTCATGGATCTAATGAATCGGGTGTTCCGTCCGTTCGTTGACAAGTTCGTAGTAGTCTTCATCGACGACATCCTCGTCTACTCGAAGGATCGAGCGCAACATGCAGAGCATCTGCGGACAGTACTCCAAACCCTTCGAGAGAATCAGTTGTACGCGAAGATGAGCAAGTACGAGTTCTGGCTGAACAGCGTCTCATTCCTTCGGCACATCATCTCCGCCGCGGGCATCGCAGTCGATCCGAAGAAAGTCAAGGCAGTTGCTGATTGGAAACGGCCCGTATCAGTTAGCAAAATTCGAAGCTTCCTAGGCTTGGCGGGATACTACCGATGCTTCGTGAAGAACTTCGCGAAGATCGAATCGCCGTTGACTCGCCTCACCCAGAAAGGAGTCGCATTCAAGTGGTCAGACGACTGTGAAGCTTCCTTCCAGGAGCTCAAACAACGGCTCGTTTCGGCCCCGATACTTGCTCTTCCTGAAGGGACGGAGGGATTTCAAATCTTCAGTGATGCTTCTGGCCAGGGCTTGGGGTGTGTGCTCATGCAGCGGGATAAGGTGATATCTTTTGTTTCCCGGTAGTTGAAGCCGCACGAAAAGAACTACCCCACGTATGACCTAGAACTAGCGGCAATTGTGTTCGCGTTGAAGCTGTGGCGTCATTATCTCTATGGCATGGCGTACAGGATTTATACGGACCACAAAAGCCTCAAGTATCTCTTTAGCTAGAAAGAACTGAATTTGCGGCAGAGGCGATGGCTCGAACTAATCAAAGACTATGACTTATCAATCGACTACACGCCGGATAAGAGAAATGTGGTAGCGGATGCGCTGAGTTGGAAGTACTTGGCTTCATTATGTATCAACAACCGACTGCTGCGTGACTTGGAAGGAATGGGCATTGAACTCCGAGTTCGTTTCAGAGACGTGAAGCTAGCACAACTGCGGGTGGAACCGAGCCTACTAGAGAGGATCAAGTCTGTACAGAAGGACGACCCATACCTGGAGAAGATGCGGATGCTGATATCGACAGGGAAAGCGTTCGACTTTGCAGAGGACGAGTCGGGAGTGTTACGCGTGAAGGGACGGCTATACGTACCGGACGACGTAGAACTTAGAAAGAAGATAATGACGGAGGTGCACTATGCAAAATATTCTTTACATCCTGGCAGCACCAAGATGTATAAGGACCTCCGCGTTGTCTTTTGGTGGCACGGCATGAAGAGGGACGTAGCGCTCTTTGTGTCAAAATGTATGGCCTGTCAGCAAGTCAAAGCTGAGCACCAGCGACCGGGCGGGAAGATGCAGAACCTCGCCATTCCAGAGTGGAAATAGGATCACATCACTATGGACTTCGTTGTTGGCTTGCCGAGGACGCCGCGGGGAAACGACGCCGTCTGGGTCATCGTCGATCGACTAACCAAGTCAGCGCACTTTATCGCCATCAAAGTTACTTGGAGCGTCGACCGCCTTGCTCAGATATACCTTGATGAAATAGTTCGGCCGCACGGGGTTCCAGTTTCTATCGTCTCGGATCGGGATGGACGGTTCGTAGCGCACTTCTGGAGTAGTCTTCATTCAGCACTGGGGACCAAGTTGAAGTTCACCTCAGCTTATCATCCTCAGACTGACGGCCAAACAGAGCGGGTGAACCAAATTCTCGAAGACATGTTACGACTCTGTGCGATCGACTTGAAGTCAAGTTGGGACGTCCATCTACCGCTGGCCGAGTTTGCATACAACAACAGCTATCAGTCCAGCATCCAAATGGTGCCGTATAAAGCTTTGTACGGCCGAAAATGTAGATCGCCCATTTGCTGGAATGAAGTCGGGGAACGACAAATACTTGGTCCGGAGCTGGTGGAGCAGACTGTGCAGAAGGTCAAGTTGATACGAGAAAGATTGAAGATAGCACAAAGCCGGCAGAAAAGCTATGCTGACACGCACCGACGCCCCCTCGAGTTCTCGGAAGGTGACCATGTATTCCTGAAGGTGATGCCTATACGTGGAGTTTCCTGGTTCGGTGCGAAAGAAAAGTTGAGCCCAAGATTTGTTGGCCCATTCGAAATATTGAAGCGAGTCGCCCCGGTAACTTACCAAATTGCCTTGCCGCCTGCATTGTCAGAGGTATATGACGTCTTCCACGTCTCGCAAATGCGGAAGTACGTGCACGATCCGGGACATGTGGTAGATTTGGGTAAGCTGTACCTGAAGGCGGACTTATCATATGTCGAAGAGCCGGTGCAAATCTTGGAGCGCAAGGATAAACTTCTCCGCAACCGTGCTATTCCTCTAGTCCGCGTCCTCTGGAAGAACCATTCGGTCGAAGAGTCGACGTGGGAGCTTGAGTCAGAAATGAAAGAAAAGTTCCCTTCATTGTTCTCGTCGAGGTATGTTCTATTTTAAGTTTCGAGGACAAAACTTTTTCTTAGTTGGTTATGGTGTAGTGCCCCGTCCCTACATCGTGCCCCGTACTCTGTCCACGGGGTGCGCGAGAAAGGAACACTGTCGCTATCGATTTGGTCGGGACCGATAGGTCGGGATCGGCCGAGTCGATCGAACGGGAACGGTTGAATTAAGATACATTCCTCGTTATGGAATGTCTTCTTCGGAACCAAGTCCCATATTCAGCGGGTTGCGCCTCGGGGATTGACTCTGCGGCTGAGTCGGGAGAGACCTCCCGTTGCTCTGCTTTTCACGCCGCTTGCGTTGGTTTTGGCTTTGTTTTCTGAATGCGCTTTCGTGAATATTTTCGATGGTTTTCATGGCTTGCATTTCGAACTCGCATTTCCTATCGAACTCCTTGAATAATGCAGTGTTCTAATCGGTTGCTTGTGCGATTTCAGGTAATCGCGTAGGCGACGTCTAGCGCGACCAACAAGTCCTCTCGCCGAAGTAAACTCAATGTGAGTGGCTGACCCTTCTCTTCTTGACCCCTTCTTTGGTAAATCGATAGTGTTGTTACGGATTAAAGATTGAATGCAAGGGCACGGGCACGGTAAAATGGTTGAGTTTTTAAAGAGAATGTAGGCTATGTCTAAATAACTAAAAGAAGAAAATAGTCTTTGCACGGTCATGGACAACTTGTCGACAAGGTGAGCGTTTCCCCGCACGGCAACCCAAGGCCACGGGACCGTTGTGGGCACAAAGGGAAACAAATAATTAGCTGTGCTGGGCACGGGTTAGGCGAGGACTTGCAGCGGGGCTCGCTACTCACGCTGAAAGGACCGCGTCTAACAAAAGCTAGAGGAGTCCACGATGGCTCTGGGAGCCAGTGACCAACACACGAAATATTGCACTTGGTATGGAAATGATAACAATTGACAGGAAAGAACATGGTAAGTTTCATAAGGCGCGGCACGGGCCGCCGTTGGTAAGTTTCAACGTAAATTTCATTATGCTTGTCATATGCTCGTTTGAAATTCACTAGGATGGTTAGAAACATTCATGAACTAAGTCATATAAACTCATTCAACCAAATGAGAGCTTGGAACTTAACTTGCCACGCACCAGTACAAAGTGTAATGTACTGATCCTCGCTCTCCACGCAGGTATCCCGAACCACGAAGGGCGTGCCACCTAAAATCTCAAGGCGGCGTGGACACTTTTGAAGCCTCGTCCGGTTGTGAAGGCTTGTTTCTGGTTTCCTTTGAAGAAGACCCGCACTCAGTCCAAAAGAAGATGACGGCTCGACTCGCCTCGATAGCAGGTGGAAATGTGTAATAGTTTTTGCTTGTAAAAAGAGATGTAATGTATGGAACGACTATCTCATCGGCGTTCATTTTGTAAGTTGAGTCATGTTGTAGCCCGCACGGTAATGATTGTAAAGGAGTCTATGTAAAATTTTATTATCATCAATGAAAAAGTCTATTTCTATTTCAAATGTGTCCCTCAATTTCTCTGCGTACTCTAACTTGATGTTGTGTTTCGGATAACCTTATGACTATGCCTTGTGCGATCGCAACTTAGGATTGCACGGCATCACGTCCGGGGGACGACTATCGATTCTACGGAATCGGGGCGTGACACGCATGACAGCGAGACCGAATTAGCTATCTCAATCCTGTACCACATGTGGGTCCCACGGATAAAAATCAATAAAATGTCCACATGTCATAGGTAGGGTATATGGTTGGAATCCTGGATCAGGGATAGCTGATCCGGTCTCCATGACAGCTAGGCAACACTGTGATTAGTAAGACTTACTTGACCTAGCAGAATCTGCAGCAATGCGGGCAAAAATAAAAAGACCGAACTCAACTGGCTCTTGTGGTGAGGAGAGGTATAACCTCCTAGGTTAGACGGATGGTCTCGGAATCGAACTGCAGGGGAGGCGTGGGTGTGTATAAAATTTAGGGACAGTTGGCCCATGAAACACAGTATGCACAAAGTTTCGTGCGTTACGTCGGGCATCGCAAAAAAAAGATAAAAAATAAACAAATAAAAAACGAAAAACAATCTTTCATAAAAACTAACAAAAAAACAAAAAAACAAAAAAATAAATAAATAAAAAAGAAACAAAAATAAACAAAAGAAATGGAATTTTTTTTTATAAAAACATAAAAAAAGAAAAATTAGAAAAAGAAAGAAAAAGAAACCAAACTAAAAGACTAGAAAAATACGCACCTATTCTTAAGAGAGAGATTTTTAATGTTTTATGGACAACTTATTTATAATATTTGTAATTTATGGAAATAAAATTTTATAAATTACTTAAGATACGTTGGTTGAATTTTCTCATCCTTTCTTTACCAGAAAATTGCATAGGAAGAGATAAATGTTGACTATGTACATAGAAGAGTAGAAATTTATGATATTTACAATGGAAGGGATGAGACGCCATTGGCAATGACGTCCATTGGAAAAAGCAGTGGGACGCCATAAGCAATGGCGTCATACCATGAAAATTTAAGAAAAATTAGTGGGGGGCGCCATTTGAGATGACATCCCATGTGAGAAATGAAGGGATGCCATCTCTAATGGCATCCCATGTGAGAAAAAAATTGAATGAGACTCAAGATGGACAAGACATATTTCTCACAACCTATCTTTTAACATATATTAGTTCCTCCTTTTTATAGTTTTTATATTCTCCTATGTAAATTTAACTCTTAGAGACAATTTTGGTTACTAATTTTATCTTTTAATTTAGTTTTTTCAAATCTTAGATATTTTTTAAGTCTATTATTAGAAAAATAACTTAGAGATAATTTTGAAAACGTAATTTAAAATCTTAAATATTTTTCTCTAATATTAGATATAATTTGAAATCATAATAATTTTCTGTTATAATTTAAAATATCTTCAGAAATAAGTTCTTAGATATTTTTTCAAATCTAATAATCGAAAAAATATCTTAGAGATAAGTTTGAAAAATAATTTCAAATTATTATTAGAAAATATATCATAGAGATAAAGTTTGGCAAATTTTTTTTTTCTAAGTAACATGAATTATTATTTAAATTGTATCTAATAATTTGGTATATTAAAAATATTTAGATAAAATTAGCTATTGAAATTATTATAGCAATTTAAATTATTTAAATTAAAGATGAGGAACATGTTAAAAGCTCGGTTGCTAGAGATATATCCCGTACATTTTTTTCTTACCTAATTTTATTTTTATTTTCTCACATGGGATGATATCTCTAATTATTTTTTAATTTTTATGATAGAACGCCATTGCTAATGGCGTCCCACTGTATTTTTTATGGAACGCCATTGTCAATGGTGCTCCATTCCTCCCTTTATAAATATTTTAAATTTTTACTTTTCTATAAAATACTCCAAATTGTATTACTCCTTATGTTTTTTTTTTAACAGGCTTCGCCTTTCCCTGTCAAGTGTTAATCGTGGGGCTCGTGATGTCAAAGTACAAATGAAGTAGCTTGTTAGGACTCCCATCTACTACTTATGGCATATTCTAGGATCCTAATTTCTTTCCTATGTAGAAGTTCCCCAAACCTTTTAGATTGGGGGGCAGTGCAACAAAAGAAACTCCTAATATTATGGACTGCCACTAATAAGTTTATTAAATTGTTTACAAGTAACGGTGGCCTTCTGTACGACAATATAATTCCTCCTACTTGCTCATACTAGGACATTCCAAGCATGTACTAACTTCTGAGCATGTGTACTCTTTCATAGACACACAAAATGGAATTGTTAAATATAGAGAGCTTTCTTAGAATAAACTAAAAGTTTGTATTTACCAAAGCCTCAATTAGGACATTCCAAGCATGTAGTAACTTCTGAGCATGTGTACTCTTTCATAGACACACAAAATGGAATTGTTAAATATAGAGAGCTTTCTTAGAATAAACTAAAAGTTTGTATTTACCAAAGCCTCAATTAGGACATTCCAAGCATGTACTAACTTCTGAGCATGTGTACTCTTTCATAGACACACAAAATGGAATTGTTAAATATAGAGAGCTTTCTTAGAATAAACTAAAAGTTTGTATTTACCAAAGCCTCAATTATAATCATATCGAATCTTAGATCTTCACATAGGGTGAGTGTCGGTATAATCGGTCGATATTTGATCGAACTTTTCGGTATTTTTTTAAAATCGGTATTTAAAAAATTAATATCAATATTGTACCATTTAGAATCAGTTTTTTCGGTTTCGGTTAAATCGGTATTCGGTCGATTTTTGTTCGGTATCGGTATTTTACCAATTAACATTTGATTTTTGTTCGGTATCGGTATTGTAAAACCTCTTAACCTAATTTTTTTTTTTTTTTACTTTTTTGGAAGCATTAAATTTCAAAACTAATCCTCTACCAACCAAACAATTAATTAAAATTATTAAAATAATATGTAACAAGTTACAAACACCTAAAAATATGCTTAAAATGTCAAACGCGATCACTAAGTTTAATCTTTAGTATAAGTTTAAGTAACCAAAATACAATTCAAAATTCTATAAAAACAAAAAAACGTACCCTCAAAAGATCAAAAACTCAATTCTTAGCGTTCTTAACATAACTTCAACTCCACTAAAATCCATTCAAAGTTCTAAGAAACTGATTAAGATAAAGATAAAAATAAAAATAAGTAGTATAAAATTAATCACGAACAACATTCTCAAATAAAGTATATATATATATATATATATATATATATATATATATATATATATATGATCGGTTCGATATTTTCGGTATGGTACTAATCTCAAACCGTTACCATTACTATTATACCATATTTTAGTCGGTTCGACAATTCGGTATTGGTACATAATTCCGATTCAATTTTTTGAGATATTTTTAATTGGTATTCGATCGATTTTTTGGTATCGGTCGGTATTTGCTCACCCCTATCTTCACAGTTTGCACACACTCTGGATGCTTCAAGACTCCTCGTGTACTGATCAGTTTGAAGTCAGATGGCTTGTCACCCATGTGCCACGTATGATTTGCAGATAAACTTTCATGGCATTAACAGCAACATTGTTCAGCACATCATTGGTCAATGCATGGCCGAGATGGTCAGAACAAGGGCTTTGCTGTTTTCACAAGCACTCAGCATATGTGTCGACTTGCTTGGCCACTGGCCAGCCAGCCAACAATCACACACACACACACACATATATAAAATAGGTTCCTTATAGATTCCAACCACAAGGTTCTTCTTCCTCCTACCAACCGAGTGAAGAGCCTATAGTTTGCCAAAGAACATCCCCGTGACAACCACTCTTCAAAAACCGAAACAGGGAGATACAATACAACAACATGCAGGTGAGCATTGTGACTGTATTGAGAATCATATTTATTATACTAAACGGAAATAAATTTTTTTGCCTACCGCAGATTGGTCCGCTGTGATCACGTGGCAACCAATTATTGTCCCTGCTAACACCGGATTTCATCTTCTTAAAATCCGAATCAGTGGACTAATGAGAGGCCGTCACATGGCAGCGGACCAGTAGTGGTTACAAAAACTGCGATCAAAATAGCAGTATTCTATACTAAAATATTTCCAACTTTTATACTTTATATATATTTCTGTTATACTTTTATGTGCAATTGACTACTTATCGTTGTTCTTTCACTTATCAGATTTTTTTGTTTGTTTTGAAAAGCTGGTTAAATCTGGAATACTAGTCTTTAAAAGCTGTTTTTACTGCTGCTTTTGAAAAGTTAACCATCTTAAAACCAGGCCTTTAACTTGATCCGTTTTTTTTTTACTTTTGTCGCCTATTTTGCTTGCAGGTTTCGTGACTGCCAATTGGCTCGCCATCACGTAACAGTTTCTCATTGAACCCTAGTCTAGATTTTTAGGAGGTGGAACTCGGTGCTAATAGGACGGCCAATGGACTAATGCCTGGTGGCAGCGGGCCAATTGACAGTGACGAAACCTGCGGACAAAATATTATTTCGGAGAAAATAAAGTGTAGCAAGGACGTAAGCAAAGAAAAAAAAACTGCACAATGAAAATAAAAGAAAAAGAGTACAGTATTAGCAAACTGCAAAAGTTGGGAAGTCATTGATCAGTGCAAATTAGCCCTCTAGCTAAGCTAGCTAACACTATTGTCAGCTCAATCTATGTTACATAATGTGGCAAATTGGTTTTCCTTAGATCATTCATTGGCTGTTCAAAGGTTCCAACGTCACTGGCAGCAGCAGGAGCCACAAGGGGCAATGCAGTAAGAGATAGCTAAGCTCTACATCATTCATTTTGTAACGCAATGGCTACTGCATGCATGTGCTAATGCTGATGTTGTTTGTTTATTTTCCTTCGATCTTCAACTATTGTTAAAGAAGGAGAAGAAGAGGAAGTGGAGTGCAGAGACATAGTGGTATACGAAGAAAGAGTCGACGACGAAGTGGAGGCTTATAAGGACGCATTCACTGTCCTCCTTAAGCGAGAGGACAGCAGGGCCTCCTTCTGTAGCACATTGCAGCTGAAGCGTCTCGATAGCCTCAGATACGACTGCCAGTCGGCCACTCGCGACCGCGGCCCGGCGGAGGCGAGGCACAAGTGCAAGGTTCTGCCGATGTGCGACCGCAATGCTGACTGCGGAGAAGGGTTCGACAAGGAGACGCAGAAGAGGCGGAGAGCGGTCTCCCGAATGAAACAGCTTGTGAAGCGGGCTGCTGCTGCCAAGCCTAGGAAAGGAGGGATCAAGGGATGGAAGGTGAGCACCTGCACAGTTTCTCCCATTAAAATTTTCAACAAATTCTAAGAGGTCTGACCTACGTTGAACAGACACGATACGACACGACGGCATAGACATGACACCTGTTTTGGTGTGTACTAGTGTATCTTGAAGTGTCAGATACATGTCAAATTTGAAGTGTGAAGTGTCCGTACTTTCTAGGGACTGATTCAATTGGTTTTAATCCACTCAGCACGGTAATTGCTAAACTTGAGTATGGATACAGCAAGCTATGTATATAAAAATGCTTATACTACATGATAAGTTGTACAGGCATGGATGCGACACGACACAGTAAGAATACAGGTGTACATGTTTTTTATGTGTCTTAGTGTATCTTGGATTGTCAGGGTTGTGCCTTATACATGCTCGACACTGACATGAGACGGTCCAAATTTTTGTTGTCTGTGCTTCCTAGAGCATATCTAATCTATTTTCTGACAGATACTACCTTATTGTGTCCATGTCGGATACGTGTCAGATAAAACACCGACAATCAAAAACGCAAGCACAACACACCAAAATTAATATCGTGTCCACATATCCATGTCATGTCGTATTCATATCTGTTATATTCTCCAACAATATCTATCGTACATAGATTAGACTCTATTACTCTGTATAACTCCTTTATAAAAGATCAAATAACCAATTCAAGCCAACTTTCTGATTTTAGATTCTGGTTCTGAGTTTTTTTTTGTGTGTGTGGCAATTGTATTGAACTCTAAGTGACTTTCGTTCGTTGAAGGTTTTGTACTTTCGGAACAAAATGGCTCTTAAAGATCCTCTTGATGATGATACAAGCACAATTAGTTCTCGCAGTATCAGCTTTAGATGGGATATGGGCAGCTGCTCAACTTCTTCTTCTGTTTTCTTGCCAATGTCGATGCCTACCAATATCTCTAGAAAATGTAGTACAATCCAGACTGCGGATAGTATCGCAAGTTCACTAGGAAACCCGAAGACCGAAGAATGCAATAAAGCAGGGCAATGGATCACAAGTGATTCTGACTGTAAGTCATTCCTTTCTCTATTCTATCAATAATCAGTCTAAAATGTTGCACGAACATGTCACAAACTTTGGAGTGTCTAGTACATATTGATGCGACACCGACACAACACTGATTTTGAAGTGTCAATGCTTTCTACTCTCTCATATCTCTCACTTGAAAAGTTCTTTTGTGTACAGTTGTGGTGCTGGAGCTTTGAAGACTATAGAACATGAGTTGAAGTTGGATCTATGAAGCAAATAGATGTGATTTCGCGAAACAGAAAGATGTGATTGGAGCAGAGTTGTTGATGATTAGATGACATTAAACCTTTCTAGTTAAACTAAAAGGATGAGATCTTCTATTTAAGGAAATAAGAGAGGGTGTAAGTTGCTGCATATTATAATGAAATTTGAACTCTAAAAATTAAGTCCATGAGACTGAAATGTTCTCGAGTGAAATTGATACCCCATTCTTGGTAAGACTGGAATTGCATCACAATCCATAAACTATGAAACTTCTACTTGTTACTTAATGTCTGCAATTGTTGCTGTAAACTATAATTAAAACTGTATATATATATTCGAGGAAGTACCAGAAGAATGTTTTTTATTCACTAATAAAATCTCTAGGTGGACACCAACAGTAATTACTCTAAACCAATGTTTCAGTGTCGATTGATACTGATACGTGATATATCGATACATGTAGGCTGTGTCATATTGGAGCATGTCCTCATCAGATACCGATCCTTATTGATACTGGATAATACCTACTCTACTTTGGGTTAGCTATCCTGTCAATTCATGAAAGGAAAAACTAAAGGAAAATAATAGATGTACGGGAAAAATAGTATACCACAATAATTCGTTGGTGTTGAAGACCAAATGATTCCTTATAGATATATAGTAATTGAAACAAATCAACAATATTGATTTTATTAAAGGATGATATAAAAACATTACAATGGAGAACGGATCTATATCCGTATAGGAGAATCAATATCCATACAAAAGATACTTAAAAATAGACTTGAATCTAATCCTAAATCTAATAATATCTTAACACAAACCACCCCCCCCCCCCCCCCCCCCCTTCCCCACCCCCACCCCTCCCCTCTCACGATGGATCAAACAATATGAGTTATTTGCCCAATAGAAACTGACATCGTGGTGTGGGGTGCGACTTTTTAAAAATAATTGCCAGTTGATCAACAGAGGTCATATGTGGGAGAGAAATAGAGTCTGCCAAAAAATGCTCATGGACAAAATGACAATCAATCTCAATATGCTTTGTCCATTCATAAAAAATGAAATGTATTCAATCTGTGTGTAACTTCCTAAATCCGTTTTGTAGATTTCCAGAATTTTCTCTATATTTTTCTTTTCATGGAAATGTATTATTTTCTATAAATTCAATAGTATAATATTGTTTCTTAAATAAAGATAAATTTACTAATTAATTCTACTTCATGCTATTGAATATATTATGGTTTTTAAGGATAATTATTATATTAATTATTGATAATAGTGATCATTATTTATTACTAATGTTTTTATATATTGATTCCTAATGATAATTTTTATAATCAAGATTTTTAATAGATTTAAATAAGTTTGTGGCTGGGTTGCTTAGTTTGTGGTTGTATTACTTTCAAGTTTTGAGTTTAGCTTAATTATGAAGAGGAGGGGTAGCGGTCCCTTATTTCTGAAATATTATTTAATTAGCTGTTAAATAAACTAATTAGTTATTAACTAATTGAGGTAATCAGTTGGTCAGTTATTAACTAGTTGGCAGTAACTAATTTCAGTTAGGATTCTGTTACAAATCCATTCTAATACCCCCAGATCTGTAATTATTTACTGGTGTGCCATCAAGAGGTTACTTGGAGAACACATAATATTTTATTATAAATTGGTATGACCAGCACAGTTCCCATTGTACAGTTCTGACATAATTTTCCATCACTGTCACCACTGACATTTTTCAAACCACAACACTGTTCTCGAGGCACGACCGTTCATAGCTCGTGCGCCACCATGAGCCGCCGGACCTCGCCGGGATCTGCTACCGTCACTCCAGAGGCCAGAGCCTGTTCGCCTCCACCACAGAGGCCCCGATCCCCCGCTGTGAGTCGCCGGAACCTGCAAGAACCTCGCTGACGAATCCAGAGTACCATCAATCGTCGAAGTCCACTCGAGTCGCCATCACCAGATCGGAGAGCTCCGCCATGCCTCGCCTCGCCATGTAGTTGTCAGATCTCCTCGTGCGCCACCTGCTCGTCATCGACAGAGAGCCGCCTCGACTGCAGAGCCAACATCGATCTTCGTGGCAACGCTTCGAGAGTCGCGTTGACCTTTAGGATCGTGCTGCCCCTTCGAGAGCAGCACCGACCCTTCGAACTTCGAGCCACCCCTTCGGAGCTGTTGACTGCCATCTCGAGAAGTGCGCCGCCGAGTCACCGAGTACCGCCACCGCCATCACCAGGTTCTCGTGGCCGCCCTGTCCGGAGCCTTCCGATCCGGTGCTCCATCGATCGGTTGCGCCGCCTCGTGCCAGTGCCTGCTCTTCCTCTTAATCAAATTGGGAGACACGCCTCCGCGTCAGCGGAGCAACCACCATGCAATCGACTGCACCCGAGGTGAATATTTCCTCTCTCGTGCACCAGTCTCTCGATCTCTGTTGTTCCTTTCCCTCTTAACTCATTTGTCTTCTCTCTCCAACAGGGTGAGAGTTGGGGCTTTTTAAAACCTAAGCCACTTTGTGGGCTTCAAAGCTCAATAACAGAGCTTATCATTCTTTTGGTTGCTTTGGATTTAAGGTTCAACCCAAAGTGTTGGGTCTGCAGGTTCTAAGCCTTATATTTTTGCTCTTAGTTAATTTTTACATTAGGTTATAGCTGGGATGGACAATCTGAATCAATTCTTAAATTTTGTTTTATTTGGGGTCAAAGCCAGATCCAATAGGGTTAGGTGTATATCTGTAAATATATAGTATTATTTGTAGGGTATATTCAAGTATGTTTATTGTGTAAATTTTTCTGATATTAATAATTAATAAGTATTCTTCCAAAATTATTTGCAAATGACTGTGGACCTATTTTGGTTTCAAATATTTATTTAAAAACTTAAAAACATTTTATAGTATTTCTAACTAATAAAATGTATGCCTTATCCAAAGGTAGTGTTGACAAATTATGTTTAAAGTTTTCTCAAGATATTACTTCTAAACATTTTGATTTGGTAAAACCTAATTTCCTAATTTATAAGAATTTTTCCTTAATGAATGTTTGTTAGTCTTTGTGATATTTTGATATCGCTATAATATTAATAAATATTTTTACATATATATTGCTAGTATTACTTCTAAATATTTTGTTATCTTGCTAGTATCTATATAGGTATTTTGATAGATTGAGTTATATCCTAAGTAATGGAATTCTACAAATAGTTAGCTTGTTAGCTATAGTTAGAACTAAAGAGCTAGCTAGTTAATAATTTAGCTCATTTTCTATTTGTTAGGAATTAATCTATTCTTGCCCTATTCTAGGTGGACACTGAGACAAAGTTGATTTGCAAGGACCAAGGCAAGTACAGTACGATTGAACTCTACTTTGTATTTCTGCATTGCATTGATCTCATATTGGACACGACGTTACACGATATGGTCTTGTGCTCTTGCTCATGTTCCATGTACTTTACTTGAGTCTGGGGAGGAGAAATACTACAGATGTGTGACCAAACCCATGATCAGATATTCATGTAGATAGCTTAGGCCTCGCACTGTGCACGCGGGTTCTAAGTCGTACCTTTATTCATGTGCCCTGTACCCTGTGCTACCCTAGCCGATCACACATTCTGGATGTATTTCAATATTGCACATGTCAGGTTCCATGTTATATTTCAGGTTCAGGTTCAGTTCATGTATTTATTTTTCTGTACTTCAGGTTCTTACTTTTCTGTCTTCATTGTATCACAGTTTTACATTGTACATGTTCATTTCGTAGGGTTGTACTTTGCTCCTTTCTTGATTGGATACGTTGTAGGTGTCGAGGCATTCTACCTTAACATTATGGGATACATGGCGGGTTGTTGATAGTTAGCTAGCCTGGAGGCTACGAGGAGATTAGTGATGGGTGGGGACTTTGTTGTACAGGTTTACCTTTAAATTTGATGTTTTGTATTATAAAGACATGGTGATTTGTAATATTGGTTAGCAGGTATTTTAGATGTTGTGATATGATTTCATGATGTGACTTGAGATATTAGATACTTAGTACAGCTTACTACGTTGTATCTCCCAACGTAGGCTGGGCGTGTCCGACTCGTATCCGAATATTCGGGAGCAGGTCGTGACACTGTGTAACACTCATGTTATCACAGTAAAGCGACATAGGTTATGTAGGAGCAATGCTCATACCAGAGAGTAGTCACTATACATGAACGATCTCTCTGATGGTGATACCCATAGCTCTATAGAAGAACATAACAACAGCAACTTGTTTCTTACTTTGCCATGAAATCAACGAATCATCAAGAAACCTTCCAAATTTGCATTAGAAAATATTCGAAGCTGTAGAATAGAAGACATGAATAATGACAACGTAATGGAGCTATGGAGATATCGAAGAAGCCGGAGTAAGGCACTATAGTGAGCTGGTCGAGGCGTTGAAAAGAACTAGCTAACAACACTAAATGCATAAAAAATATCTAGCCTGGTCAAATAGAGATACATAAGTTGACCCATTAGCCGTCTATAGCGAGTAGCATCTATGCGAGGCTCATCATCTGTGGGACGAAGCTTCACATGAAGCTTCAGAGAAGTATCAAATGGCCTACTATTCGATAGACCTGCAGACGAAATAATCTTTGAAGTATATTTGTGCAGAGAAACAAGTATTTGCCTATTACTTTATGCAATATGTAGTGCCTCGCTCCGTGAAGGTACTATATAGTCAGAGAAAATCGATGTGCTGGCTCGAGAGGAAGCTATCACGAAGGCGATTGATCTGGGTGAGTGGACAAGGACTATACTTTCTGATTCTTTCACGCTTAATAAAGAATCTGTTGTTTTGAATGCAATGTTCTTAATGAACGAACCATTGCTATGCTAAGATAAGATAAAATGATTGCATGCTAAAGTAGGATGTCATTATAATTGTAAGAACGATGTCACTACAATTGAAAGAACCTTGCCATGCTTAATAAGATAAAAAATAATACTTACATGTCCCTATCGTATCACGAGTAGAGCTCATTCTTATTAAATTAGAAATGTTGCTATTTTTGTGTAAGTATAGATTGTTCACTTGTTCCTTTAACGTTTACTGAAATGATGGAATTGTATAAGGGCACTTGTGCTGTAAAAAGATGATACAGCTTGTCCATATGGAGAAATGAAGAGAAGAACTATTGGCTCTGTTATATGAAAGAAGAGTAAAAGATGGAATGATAGCTGATTAATAAACTGTGCATAGTAGAATTTTTATCTGATATAAGTTGCATTCATGTATTTGGTTTGGACAACTTGTGCATAAGGATGTAATCTCTTGATTAATCGCTGGGGCACCGGGATCGCTCGGCCTAGAAGGGAACATACCACCATGAGGTTAGAAGTCCTCACGATCAGGGGGTTTTAGTCTATTAATGAGATGGTCTTGTACGTCCCAACTGCTAATCATGGGAGTAATCCATGGGCCAACATATAGATAGGTGTTGATTAGTGAAGAATTGAACCCTAAGCCGCAGCTGTGTATATGAGTGAAGAGTTGAACCGTGAGTCATAGCTGCTAATATGAGCGAATACTAGTGAAGAGCTGAACATGAGTCACACTTGCTGGTAAGTAGTTTATGTTTGTGCTATTTGAATAATTAAAGAGGGGGATGAATATGATAAAAGTCAATAAAAAAGAGCAAGTAGAGTATGAAAATAAATCAAAATAACAAACATTGGTCTAAGTCTACGTCTACCATCGGAATCTTTAAACTGATCATAGATGCAAACATATATTGATATGTATTATGAATATTCATCGTTGGAATTATTTTTCTATCTCCTTTAGCCACAGTTAATTAGGAACAAACGACCTAATTAACCTTAACTACTAAACAATCCCAGACAAGCGCTAAAAGTTTAATCTAGTCGCGTATTAAACTCAATGAGATCGATAAAGCAAAATAACACAAGCACAAGTGGTTGCATTTAATTTAGTCAAATATTTTCTTCCTAAGATTTAGTAATACAAAGCAGTAATTTATTAAACCTTGGTTGCTTCACAAATTAGAGGGATCGAACAATTTCGGATTCGATATCTAATTTAGCAGTAGATTATCAAGAATAATAAACTAGTATGCATCCTAGTAATTAAACAAGATAATCGTGAAATATGCATAAGAAAACATTTGATACTCAAAGTACAAATCAAACATATAAACATAAATTAGACCTCACAAGTCTTTATTCATTCCAAGGCTTCCGTACACTTCAACCAATAAGACTTTTAGCTGCACATGTTCATCAAAACTTCAAAAGAAAAGTTGGAAAAGAAGAGAAGAGATGTGTTATGTGTTGTGTTCTCTTGATTTCTACCCCCTTTTATACACCATAAATCAGTTGTTTCAAGCCAACAATATCTCCCCACATATCCTCTAAAAGTTACAACATCTCAAACCAAATAGAATAAGTCATAGAACAAGTAGGAAAATGGTTATTTTGGTTCCTATTTTTGTTCACAGCATCTTTGACCGAACTTCAAGTCTGATTTCGTCCATGATGCAGCTTGATTTGCGAAAAACACAAAACATAAACGTTGTAGCCCTGTGTCTTATCTTTCCAAATCTTTTTGTATTACCTCCAGTGCTTTTCGGATGAGAAAGTTATGGTCATTTTGGTAAAATGTGTCAAAACTGTCCAGAATTGCAATTTAGCTCCATTTTGCACATAGTGTCTCCAACTGCAACCTAAATCAAAATAGAAATATAATGAGTACCTTTAGTCATAAAATGAGCATAAATGGTGAACATTAAGTGATAAAAATATAACATTTTATGTTCTCATCACTATGTTTGCGTAAGTATAGATTGTTCACTTGTTCCTTTAACATTTACTGAAATGATGGAATTGTATAAGGGCACTTGTGCTGTAAAAAGATGATACGGCTTGTCCATATAGAGAAAAGAAGAGAAGAACTATTGGCTCTGTTATATGAAAGAAGAGTAAAAGATGGAATGATAGCTGATTAATAAACTGTGCATAGTAGCATTTTTATCTGCTATAAGTTGCATTCATGTATTTGGTCTAGACAACTTGTGCATAAGGATGTAATCTCTTAATTAATCGCTGGGGCACCGGGATCGCTCGGCCTAAAAGGGAACATACCATCCTGAGGTTAGAACTCCTCACGATCAGGGGGGATTTAGTCTATTAATGAGATGGTCTTGTACGTCCTAACTGCTAATCATGGGAGTAATCCATGGGCCAACATATAGATAGGTGTTGATTAGTGAAGAGTTGAACCCTGAGCTGCAGCTGTGTATATGAGTGAAGAGTTGAACCTTGAGTCATAGCTGCTAGTATGAGCAAATATTAGTAAAGAGCTGAACGTGAGTCACACCTACTGGCATGTGCATGTACTGGTGCAGAGCTGAGCTTGAGTCACAGCTGCTAATCGAGTCATGCATATGTAGAGATTTGTTACAAGTCTAATCCATGTCTTGTGAAGGGGTGGATCATTAGCCGTGGGTAAGAATTATTAATAAGTGATTTTCATTATTGTTTATATTTGTTTCATAAAATGCTCTTGAGTTAGAATCTGAATCAATGGTGTACTGTATATATGTGTTCCTAAAAAATGATTATTGCCCTTGAAATATACTATGCATATCCTAATATAAATGAATTATTATCATGCATAGAATTGACCCTATCGAATGCTTGAACAGAGAAATGAAATATGGAATATGAAATGTGGTTTTTGAAAGTATTTTCAAAAGAAGTAAATTAACTTTAACTTGTACTGCATGAAACGAACGATGGTAAAAGATAGCAAGATCACTAATAATGCAATATCCATGCCCTCCCTACCCTTGAACTCTCGGATGTACATTTTCTTGAAATCAAAGATGGTACCCACTTCTGCTGTGTAGTAACCCTCTCTAAGGTCTCTAGTGCTACATGGTAAGCACTCTCCATGCCCTCTCTCATTACCTCAGTCTGAGCTCAGTGCGCCCCTGCCTGCACCCTCTGAGCCTCAGCCTGAATCCTCTGAGCATCCATCTTGTCCTGGATAAATGCGAATAGCTGAGCCCCATCAGTAGGCATGCCTCCAGGGAAAAGAAATGGTGGTAGAGGTGGTAGACCATCTGAGACAGCTGGAATGGTCCCCGGGGCTGGAACAGTCCTTTGAACTGGAGCAATAGGTACAACCGACTGAACTGGTGGAGGCACAACATCAATCGCTCCTTGAGGAGCCAGTCGAGAAGTCACCGATCTCTCAGAAGCGGTAGCTGGTGCTGCCGTACCCGAAACACGAGCTATGGTCACTGGTGCCATCCTGGGGACAAACTGAAATAAGAAGAAATCAATATGACACAAGATAAGATATCAAGGAAGGACAAATATTGAGATAACATTCATTTAAGAATAGAGTTAAAGATAGCATATTCATGCAGAATAGAAAACCTAATTGTGATTGAGTACCCTAAATCTCCTAGTAATACTTGTCCTATTGCAGGCTTGTAATAGCACCTCTAAACCAAGGTACTACCACGACATTCGCATTAATTACGAAGCTGGGACCTGTATGGGCCACCATAAAAACGTGTTACGAGTCGCACCCGAAAATCAGGCATAAGTTATGGATACGTCCAGCCTACGCCACAATATCGGTAGTAGAAAGCTATCTAATCAACATATAGAATCCCAACCACACAATATTGTGTGAACTCACAATGGTAAGGCATTCAAAGATAGGAATAATACGAAAAACAAAACTTAATCATATTAAAGCTAAGAAAGAGAGTTCTAAAATATATCATGAAACATAATCCAGAGTAAATCACAAATCTAGCATAATCTAAAGAAAACACCAAGTCACCAAATATAGTTTATTTCGGCCAAGTATGAATGCCGGAGACAAATTCGGACCAAATAATATGAAATAAAACTAAACTAGGATAAACATCCTCTGCCTGCATTGCGGCCTATGCAACGGCCCGATCCTCCAAAATAGCTAACTCGGTCTCAGGTGCTAGGTCCTCTGTCAACTCATAAAATGTGGGACAACAAGTCTCTAACTCGTCGCCTAAAAATGTGATTATCCTAGTCAGGATTGGAGCAAGTACAAAATATTGGATAACAGTTCATAACGTGATAAAGACCATATAGCAAGAGTTAGGATATGTGAAAATAGAGTAAACAAGTGAACAGGTAAAACTAAATAGCAGATTAGGCAAAACAGTAAAATATGGGAAACATGTAATAAATGATGTAATCAGAGTGAACAATGTCAAGTCCTTAACTTGTACGTGTTATTTGAAATACCGGTTCGACATGTGAATGGCTCAGGTAATACGGCAAATCGCATACGATAATGTGTGATTGCTATCCACACGATATGGTAAATCACACGTGGGACGTGTGATTGCTGTCCACACGATTAGACACTAAGAACAGATAGGGTTTTCACACGTCTACTGAGGTATTTTCTCGTCCGACACTTAGCATTTATGGATTTAATTTCACGTAAGTAAGATGCACAATCACGAAAATCAAGATAAGACACGAATCACGGGTAATGGTGAAGTAAATCCATAGAATACCAATCTCGTGTAACGAGAGTGTCATAAACACGATAGGAATATCTAAATCAAGATATAGAGACAATATCAGAAAATAAAATAAAATTAGTGCATGTACTTGCCTGCGCTCCCAGCTGGAAACTAGGTCAAACCGGTGTTCGAATCGATGCCCAGTAAATCTATATTTGTTCAATTAGAAGATAATCAATAACTAATATTTTAATTATCATCTAATTTAATCTTAGGCTCTATGGCTTCTAGGTCTTGGTTTCCCACTAGATTGTCACATACCTATAACCCATATCCACAATATACATGTGTATAGATATACCTGTATGGTTTAGGTTATAGTAAACAGTTATGTGATTTCTACAATATAACCCTAACATCTATGTTGTATATAACAGTGTTCACATAAACATCCTTAGATAGTTTACCCATCACTCCCATCTCTAACCATACCCTCTACCTATGGACACACATATGTGTTTGTGTGTATCCTTGCACAAATTCACAGGTAACATGTACATTCTACTCCCTGGAAACCCACATAGGTGACACACCTAATTTGAATCACATGGAATCCTCTACCTATACTATTTCATGTGTTCACTCTCCTACACAGGTATACACCCTCGAATGCTCATACCTGGACACTGATTTTTTCCCACAAGTAGAACCTAAGCACACACTCACACACATGTTTACACTATAGATATGATCCCCTAGACTGTTACCTACTACAATTGTTATCTATAACTAGAACACAAGTATCCTAGTACCTGTAGGTATTGTAGAAGCATGGAAAGTATGGGCGCATCAAGGACTAAAACCCTTATGCGCTCCAAAATGGCATGCGCCCTAAAGCGTCATGCGCCACAGAATGTTATCTGCAAAACTCGACACAGCAAAGGGAAGAGAGATATAAAAATCGGACTTTTATTGTATATGAGAGTCTATTACATGTCCAAACTCTTTGTTACAAAAAAACTCTACTACAAAGAAGAAAGCCTAAACTACATCTAGGTGCATCACTTCGCAGGCGCATCACCCTGACGTCTCAGTGTAGGCGCATCACTCTTCCTCGTCAGAGCGAATCACTTTTTCGAGTGTTTCGGCCAATGAAGCATTTATTGAGCAGAACGTGGGTTAGCAATCAACCCGAACCCGGTGGCTCTTCCGGCATAACAGAAATTGGGGCATAACGACCCCGATCTTTGGATGCAATAGGCACCCAATGTCATATTGTAGAAGAACACTGCCGACAAAGGGTTCAAACATAAGCTGTTGTTTCAATAGAAAACTCGGCGCATCTCAGTCTTCTGAAGGAGTTCATCATCAAAGCTTCTTGGAAAGAAGAGATCTGCAACTAACAGCGCAGCGTCTCGCTAAGGGGGAGGACCGGTCAAGTTCATCTCTATTTGAGAAGAAAAGTGACATGAGAAGCAAACTTCTCTTCACAAAACTATTTATAGGCCGAGGCAACTTATACCCATGTGCTAAGTGGCAGTCTCTCCGAATTCAGTACGATGAATTTGCATTAATGCTAATGAATCTGCCCTTTCAAATTCAGCCAAGTCAGAGAGCCATCAATGCCTCGAAGAACTCAACAGACGGACTAATGAGGATGCGCCATGCAGCAAATGCGCCTGTCAGCACCATGCGTTCTGTACTATGCACCAAATAGAACACAGACCCATGCGCCCAATGGAGCATAGAAGCATGTACCCAGTAGAGCACAGATCGATGTGCCCACTTAAAGCACGCCATCTGTCGAAGCATTTAATGTTGGAGTGACTGAAACGATAGCAGCCAATGCCTCGATGTCAAAAAAGCCAGCTTTTGCAGAAGACGAAGGGACGTAATCACCATTTCTTTTGTCAGTTACAGTTGTTCCCCACCACGTGGCCGACTGATCACTCGCATGTGTCTCCACAGCCATAAGCCCAAAGTTCTGCATGCGCCTCAAAAGCCATGCGCCCCGACTTACTCTTAATCCCAAAAGACAGAAGACAAGTCCCTGCATGCGCCTCCACCGCCATGCATCCGAAGCTCTGTATGCGCCTCAAAAGTCATGCACCCAGACTTGCTTGTGACTCCTAAAAGTGATAGACCATGTCCTCCCATGCGCCAGATCCTAGGCGTGTCCTGACAGATCGCTCTCCACCAAATCCGAGATCTTTGAGCCATATACACATGCCACGTGTCATTTTGACTCAGTTCTGCCTACGAATGGGTGCTAACTACCCATGATCTCAGCAACAGCCGAATCTCTAAACTGCCACGTCTCAGCTCCTTCACAGGCCAGTAGTGCAGCTCAAACAGATTCAGCTCCAACTTTAGGGCGCATCATCCATAAGCCCTACAGCATCAGCCATGTGGTGTCCCTACGTGCAAGCTTTCCAGACACATATAGCATATGCGCGTATAAGCAGATCATCCTGCTACCTATAAATAGAAGGATGATTTTTTCATCCATACACACACACAGAGACAAAAAATGGAGGGGGCATCAAGGACTAAAACCCTTATGTGCTCCAAATAGGCACGAGCCCTAAAGCGTTATGCGCCACATAATGTTATGTGTAGAGAAATTCAAAATAGAAAACTCGGCACAACAAAGGAAAGAGAGATATAAAAATTGGACTTTTATTGCATATGAGAGTCTATTCCATGTCCAAACTCTTTGTAACAAAGAAAACTCTACTACAAAGAAGAAAGCCTAAACTACATCTAGGCGCATCACTTGGCAGGCGCATCACCCTAATGTCTCAGTGTAGGCGCATCACTCTTTCTCGTCAGAGCGAATCACTTCTTCGAGTGCTTCGGCCAATAAAGCATTTATTGAGCAGAACGCGGGTTAGCGATCAACCCGAACCCGATGGCTCTTCTAGCACAGTGGAAATCGGGGCACGACGACCCCGATCTTTGGATGCAACAGGCACCCAATATCATATTATAGAAGAATACTGCCGACAAGGGGTTCAAACATAAGCTGTTGTGTCCATAGCAAACACGACGCATCTTAGTCTTCTGAAGGAGTTCATCGTCAAAGCTTCTTCAAATGAAGTGATCTGCAACCAACAGCGTAGCGTCTCGCCAAGGAGGAGGACCGATCGAGTTCATCTCCATTTGAGAAGAAAAGTGAAATAAGAAGCAAACTTCTCTTCACGAAACTATTTATAGGCCGGGGAAACTCGTACCCATGCGCCAAGTGGCAGTCTCTCCGAATTTAGTGCGATGAGTTTACATTAATGCAATGAATCTGCCCCTTCGAATTCAGCAAGTCAGAGATCCATCAATGCCTCCAAGAACTCACCAGATGGACCAATGAGGATGTGCCATGCAACAAATACGCCCGTCAGCACCATGCGCTCCGTACTAATGCGCCCAATGGAGCACAGACCCATGTACCCAATGGAGCATAGACCCATGCGCCCAGTGGAGCACAGATCGATGCGCCCACTTAAAGCTCGCCACCCCTAAAGCATTTAATATTGGAGTGACTGAAACGACAAAAGCCTACACCTCGATGTTAGAAAGTCAGCTTTGCAGAAAAAGAAGGGACATAATCATCATTTCTTTTGTCAATTACAGCTGTGCCCCGCCATGTGGCCGACTGATCACTCGCATGCGCTTCCACAGCCATGCACCCCGATTTACTCCTGATCCCGAAAGACAGAAGTCAAGTCCCTGCTTGCGCCCCCACTGTCATGCGCCCGAAGCTCTGCATGTGCCTCAAAAGCTATGCGCCCATACTTGCTTGTGACTCCTAAAAAGCTCATAAACCAAGTCTTCCCATACGCCAGATCCTAAGCACATCCTGAATGATCACTCTCCACCAAATTCGAGATCTTTGAGCCATAGACACATGCCACGTGTCATTTTGACTCAGTTCTGCCTACGAATAGGTGCTAATCACCAAAGATCTCAACAACAGTCGAGTCTTCAACTGCGACGTGTCAGCTCCATCGTAGGCAAACGGTACAGCTCAAACAGATTCAGCACCAACTTTGGGGCACATCATCCGTATGCCCTACGGCATCAGCCATGTGGTGTCCCTACGTGCAAGCTCTCCAGGTGCATATTGCATATGCGCGTATAAGCAGATCATTCTGCTACCTATAAATAGAAGGATTATTTTTTCATCCATACACACACAGAGACAAAAAGGGAGGGGGCATCAAGGACTAAAACCCTTATGCGCTCTAAATAGACATGCGCCTTAAAGCATCATGCGCCACAGAATGTTATGTGTAGAGGAATTAAAAATAGACAACTCGGCACAACAAAGGAAAGAGAGATATAAAAATCAAAATTTTATTGCGTAGAGCGTCTATTCCATGTCCAAACCCTTTGTTACAAAGAAAACTCCACAAAGAAGAAAGCCTAAACTACATCTAGGCGCATCACTTCGCAGGCGTATCACCCTAACGTCTCTGTGTAGGCGCATCATTCTTCCTCGTCAGAGCGAATCACTTCTTCGAGTGCTTCGGCTAATAAAGCATTTATTGAGCAAAATGCGGGTTAGCAATCAATCCGAACCCGATGGCTCTTCCATTATAGTAGAAATTGGGGCACGACGACCCCGATCTTTGGATGCAACAGGCACCCAATATCATATTGTAGAAGAATACTGCCGACAAGGGGTTCAAACATATGTTGTTGTGTCCATAGCAAACTTGGCGCATCTCAGTCTTCTGATGGAGTTCATCGTCAAAGCTTCTTCGACCGAATTGATCTGCAACCAACAGCGCAGCGTCTCGCTAAAGAGGAGGACCGATCGAGTTCATCTCCATTTGAGAAGAAAAGTGAAATGTGAAGCAAATTTCTCTTCACGAAACTATTTATAGGCCGGGGCAACTCCTACCCATGCGCCAAGTGGCAGTCTCTCTGAATTCAGTACGATGAATCTACATTAATGCAATGAATCTGCCCCTTCGAATTCGGCCAAGTCAGAGAAATATTAATGCCTCGAAGAATCAGCAGATGGACCAATGAGGATGTGTCATGCAGTAAATACGCCTGTCAGCACCATGCGCTCCGTACTAATGTGCCCAATGGAGCACAGACCCATGTACCCAATGGAACACAGACCCATTCGCCCAGTGGAGCACAGATCGATGCGCCCACTTAAAGCTTGCCACCCGTCGAAGCATTTAATGCTGGAGTGACTGAAACGACAGCAGCCTACGCCTTGATTTCAGAAAAGTCAACTTTTGCAGAAGAAAAAAGGACATAATCATCATTTCTTTTGTCAGTTACAGCTATGCCCCGCCATGTGGCCGACTGATCACTCGTATGCGCCTCCACAGCCATGCGCTCTGACTTACTCTTGATCCCAAAAGACAGAAGTCAAGTCTCTGCTTGCGCCCCCACTGTCATGCGCCCGAAGCTCTGCATGCACCTCAAAATCCATGCGCCCATACTTACTTGTGACCCCTAAAAAGCTCATAAACGAAGTCTTCCCATGTGCCAGATCCTAGACGCATCCTGAGAGATCACTCTCCACCAAATTCGAGATCTTTAAGCCATAGACACATGCCACATGTCATTTTGACTCAGTTCTGCCTACGAATAGGTGATTATCATCCAAGATCTCAACAACAACCGAATCTTCAACTGGCACATGTCAGCTCCATCGTAGGCAAATAGTACAGCTCAAACAGATTCAGCACCAACATCGGGGTGCATCATCCATACTCCCTATGTCAAGCTCTCTAGACGCATATCGCATACGCGTGCATAAGCAGATCATTCTGCTGCCTATAAATAGAAGGATCATTCCTTTATCCACACACACAGAGAGGCAAAAAAGGTCCAATCCTACAAGTAAAAAAAGGCCCAAAGCTTCTACTTGTCGAGCATTCGTCAAACGCTCCGGCATCCAGAGCAAACCAGACTTTCAGAGAGTTCAAGATAGTCGTCAGATCGTCAATGGAGTCAACATATTACCACTCGCTCCATCGACACAATTTTTAGACAAAAATAAAAGTGTACTCCTAGGACTATGTTAAAGTTCTACATTGTACTCTGTTCTGTTTGTAATTAAACACAAAGTTCAATACAAGCCCGTTGTTCTCGTTTTAATGGCAAACAAGCTGGCGACTCTGTTGGGGACTACTTTCTCCTCCAACGAGAAGGTTGTGTCACAATTTGATGACAGCAAGCTCTGATCCTCCCATAAAATACTCGTGGTACGTCTCAATCAACAGGCGCATGAGGAGTTCATCTCTGAAGGCAGCACGAGTCCTTCGAAGCGGTTGCCAAAGCCGAAGAAGACTCGTCAAGTCTGGGTGCACAAAGGCAATGTGCCGAGCACCACCACTGAAGGGGATGTGCCACTGCAGCCTACCCTTCCTGCTGACGTTCTCAGCAAACAAGATGCACCCACTGGTGCCGCGCATGTGCCAGAAAAACGCAGTGTTGACTACAACTCCCAACCTTCTTCTCCCTAGTCGAAGAAGATGTGCCAACGGAATAAGGGCACATCCAGCCTCCCGCGCATAAACTCTGGCATGCAGGAGAGGACTTCTGTCTTTGACAGATTCGCTCGCAGTCATGGTGAGGATTTATTAGATTCTAAGTACTATGCGCCTTCGCGGGCTAGTGTGAAAAAGTCCAAGGCAACACGAGCCATGCGCCCCAAACGTGCTATAGCAACAGTAAACCAGGGATACGCGCTGAAAGTCATGCATGCGACCGATGGTACGCTGTACAGGGTTGACTCCAGTGCCTTGGCACCAGCTACGAGTTGACTCTCTAAGTCCCCTTCCCGCTTGGACACACTTCTGCGTATGGAACCAAATCGGGTAGGGCAAATCTTGTAACTTTGAATCCATGTGCCCACATGGGCTGTGTGCATGAAGTGGGTTCAAGCCGTAATACATTTATAGTCCCACCAACGATCTAGGTGCATCTCATACGCTGGAACTAGATCAAGGGGAGCAGCATTCACATAATCATTCTGGCGCTTGGCCTCGCCATGCACCTAAAGGGGGTGTAAATGTGAAACTCTTCCATCATAATCTGCGTAATGTAATCACTCACAAGCATGGACCGGGAGAGACGACTACTACACATGTTGCACCGGGAAAAATAAAATGATAGTTTCGTCAACCGGGGTGTTTTAGGGTACTCGCTTGAGAATGAAGACTCCCGCAAAGGAGCAAGTCGGCGGTGATCAAACTCCTGCTATCCATGACAGCCCTTCATTCAAAGACGAGGATATCCACCAAAGAACCGACACTGAGGTAGCTGGGGGTAGCCAGTATAAGGCCTTAGAAGAAGAAGTTCTCCCGCAGGAGAGTGAGGTCGAGAGCGAAGCCTCGACCAATCCATCCACTTCTACCCACGTCATGCCCGTCTACATAGTAGGGGTGGCGACAAAGAAAAGATCGACACTTCAGCTCCAGATCTCGTTCGGCGCATGGACACCTTAGAAGATGGCCTGAAGACCCTCTCCAACACCTTGAAAACCTTAACCCAAATGATGTATGAGATTCGAAATACTCTAACCTCTCAACCATTGATAAGAGTGACTACATCCACCAGCTTCAACCCTGGGGCTAACGGAGAGTCCAGTATACCCCCTCAACGGGTATCTTTCGAAACAGATCATCACACTGCCCCTCGGACATCAACTCCGTCAGGGAGTGAGCTTCACACCTTATCTCTCCCACTTGCTCCTAGCTCTACAGAGGAGTTGGTTGAGATGGTAAAGGATCTGCACGAACGCTTCAAAGCGCAGAATAAACAGGAAGAATATCAAAAAGTTAGGAATCCCGCAACCTTATCCTCTCGAGTGGAACAAGGTGGTTTATCCGTCCAAATATAAACCACAAACGCTGACGCCATACGGCGGAAAGGAATCTCCTCGCCAATACCTGACCTACTTCCAGTCTCAAGACATCTTTCGAAGGAAGATGCCCTGCTCACCAGCCTATTCGTCGGGGCATTAAAGTGAGTCACTTACGACTGGTACTTTTGTCTCCCCGACAACTCCATATCATCTTCCGACAACTTGATACGCCTTTTTATCGACTGATTCTACGACTGGAAAAAGGCATGACCATGTCATCTCTTATAGATGTACGCCAGACGGAGGAAGAAACTGTTTGAGCCTTTTTCGAATGCTTCCGTCAGGTATGCTTGAGATTACCAACTGGCATCCCAGAACATGTGCTGATTGAATCATGCAGCATGAACATGATGTCAGCTATCAAACTCTGGCTCGACTCAGCCCAGGCTTCCGATTGGAGTTCGTTGATCATGGGAGTCGAAGTCGCCAAGAAAAAGGCACACAACGTACGATTTCTGGGGGTTAGCATCCCTGTGTTCGATGACAAGGGAAATGCGTCGCCACCAACAACAGTAGCCACGAACCCAAGAAAAAGAAGGAATTGACTGTCAATGCCTCGAAGAGCACACAGGGGCCCGTTCAGAAACCCCCACCTGTACCAAGGCCGAAGGAGGTCTACTCCTTCAATAACGAGGACACTTTACAACTTTTCGAGATGCTGAAACCGAGCAACAAAATTAAGTTGACAGATCCAAAGCATCCTGACGAGGTGGACAGGGTAGGCGACTCGAGGTACTGTCACTACCATCGGTTCGTCGAGCATCCAACTCGAGATTGCTACATCCCGAAGAACTACTTACAATGCATGATCAATGCGAATGTCATCTTGGTTGATTTCGAAGAGAAGCACTGAAGGACGCTGAGTCCAAAGATACTCGAGCTTCTTTGACTATCCAAAGATACTCGAGAGGCTCTATGTGAAGCACTGAAGGACGCTGGGTCCTTCATTAGCTAAGTCAAACAGACTGAAGATGATCCGACAGCATGTCTACACTGCCACAGTGTAGGGGAGATCATCCCCAACATCACTTTTACTCAGTAAGATATGCTGCTCAAGAACAACCGACACAACAGACTGTTGTAATACATAGGGTATGTCGGTGCCATCAAGGTGGATCGAATACAGATTGACCTTGGGTCTTCTCTCAGCGTCATCCTGCAAACTCAGATCCTGACATTAGGGATCCTGATGCATCGTCTGACAGCATCCCATATTACAATCAGTGGCTTCAATGCCAGCAAGAGTAAACCACTGGACAAGATCTGGCTCAAATGTCATATCGGTGATCTCCACACCGAGGTGACCTGCTATGTTGTGGATGCGGACGTCAACTACAACATCCTGTTAGGACGACCATAGCTACACGAATATATGGTGGTGCCATCAACTCTCTACCATTATATGAAATACGTATCCACCAATGGCATAGTCAGGATAGAGTTCGCTGTTGTTGATCCCTTCAAATGGATTGAGGAATTCTTTACCGACTCTGACCTCAACAAATCGATCTATCTGGACGATGAAGCCAATGATGCCGACGACGAAGAAGAAGCCGAAGCTGAGGCTGACACTGAGGCAGAAATGATAATCAGTGCTGCTCTGAAAGTGCGACTCAAGGGGAAACCTCCTCAGACATCGTTCCCTATCATAGTTAAGCTTCGCAGGAGAGCACCAACCTCTCTGAGCGGAACAACCACTGAAGCCCCTTTGAAGATATGATTCAAGGTGTGGCTTAAGGGCAGATCTCCTCAGTCGTCAACCCCTCTCATTGTCAGGGAAGGCCCCAGCGTCTCTCTCAACACAGACTCAAGAGCCAATACGGGTCATGCTTCCGATGTACTCTCCCGAACCGCCCAAGGCTGCTCTAGTACTCATTGAAAAAGAACTGGAAGATTACATATCGGCCAACGTCGACAATCCATCCCTCGATGATCTAATTCTCCGGGACAAGATCCCATATTTTATCAATATAAGGCTGTCCTTAAATTATTCTAGTCTTCTATATTGGAATGCCATGTATACTCTAGATAGTGCCTTGTAGTCATTGTAAACACAAATAATGACTGTCAATCATGTAAATTGAGTCGTTCGGTACCAAGGAGTCTGTTATATAGTTCCATCCCGGAACTAAGACGAGAAACCTTTCATCTTTGGCAAGGTCGAGCGTCATTGAGACCTTCCACCGGCAGAGACAGAATCTGACACCGGTAGAATGTAAATATATCGGTATAATGATCGAGCCAAGTACCTCATCCAAAAGATGGGTTACAACCTGAAAAGCGGCCAGGATCTGAATTATGGTAGAGGCCGACATCTTCTTTTGTGCCTCCCCATTTCGAAGGGGAAGCCACATGACTATTTACCATCGCACTCGACGGGCGGGTAGGCTACATCACGCCTCCGACAACCCCAAAAAGTTTAGAAGCAGAAGAGGTCATACACTTTCACTCATCTGAAGCTTCAGCTTAGGATTCCGACACCAATATCGGCCAGATCTTCAGGAAAGTATTCTTAGTCAACATGGCATCCGCAAATCCCTCATAAGAGAAGACGATGATCAGAAAGTAGAGTTCTTTGAAGAAGAACCCTGAGCTCAACGTCTAGGTGCACAATAGGAATCTTGCTTCGAACTACGAGAACCCCTACTGAGGATGAAGTCGAACAGATCGACCTCAGGGATGGACCCTCTTCCAAACCTATCTTCATCTGCAAAAGATTTGCAGGGGAGGACCGAGAATCCTTGGTCCAACTGGTCAAAGAATACATCGACGTCTTCGCCTGGAGCTATGAAGACATGCCCGATTTAGATCCACAAGTCGCAATGCACAAGCTTAACGTCTTACCTAGTGCTAAGCATGTTAAGCAGCAATAACGATGCTTTCGTCCAAACATCATGGACGTCATTGACAAAGAAGTAGATAAACTCTTGGTCAGCGGGTTTATTTGCGAAGAACTACACCCAGATTGGGTGGCCAACGTCGTTCCCGTCACTAAAAGAATAGAAAAATCTGAGTCTGTATCAACTTCCGGGACCACAAATCAGCTTGCTCGAAAGACGAGTTCCCGCTCCTGATCGCCAACATAATGATCGACAACACATGTGGCTTTGAAGGAATGTCCTTCATGGACATGTAATTAGGCTACAACCAGATGTTTTCGGATGACGAGAAACACAAGTCGTTCAGGACTCCAAAGGAGGTTTACTTCTACACAATAATTTCCTTTGGTTTGAAGAATGCAGGTGCCGCATACCAGCGAGCTATGAGAACCGTCTTTCGCCAACACCTTCGTAAGATAGTCAAATGTTACGTTGATAACATCACTGTCAAGAACCGTCTACGAGGTGATCACCTAGAAGATCTGAAGACAATCTTCGATCTTATGCGAGCGCATCAGCTCAAGATGAACCATGCTAAGTCCTTCCTTAGAGTTTCTAGTAGTAAGTTTTCGGGCTTCATCATCACTGCAAAACGCATCCATATTGACCCCGAGAAGACCAAAGCCATCCTTGACATGGACCCTCCAAAAAACCTTAGAGAACTTTGAGGCCTACAAGGACGTCTCGCATATATCCAAAGGTTTATCAAAAATCTTTCCGAAAAATGTCAGTCCTTCACTAAACTCATGAAGAAGGGAGTCTCCTACGTCTGGACGGAGGAATGTCAGAAGGCGTTCGACGACATCAAAGCTTATATCACGAGTCCTCCAGTTTTGGTGGCACCTGTCGCAGGCAGACCTTTCCTGCTCTATGTTCGCACTATGGATCATTCTTTCGGTGCTCTATTAGCTCAGAACAACGATGCAGGCTACGAGTAAGCCGTCTACTACATGAGCAGGACAATGATCGGGGCCGAACATCGGTACAACCCCGTCGATATATATATATATATATATATATATATATATATATATATATATATATATATATATATTGAAAAAGAATGTCTAGCTCTGGTATTTGCCATCCAGAAGACTCGTCATTATGTCTTAGGGCAAACAATCTACGTCATCTCCTGACTCAATCCACTCAGAGTCCTCATGACAAAGCCAGGAACGCTAAAATCTCGGCTAGCTACTTGGGAAATACTATTGACACCATATGATATGGTATTTATCCCGCAAAAAGCTGTCAAGGGCCAAGCACTGGCCGAATTCTTATCCGCACATCCGATTCCAGAGTCATCTAAACTTTATGAAGACATTCCAGATGAGGTGTTAGAGTCCAACATCGCCGAAGAAAACCCCGTTTGGCGAATGTTCTTCGACGGTGCTATAAGAACAGGTCCCAAAGGCCATATTATCGCAGGAGTGGGGTTAGTCTTGATCTCTCCCAATAAGTTGGTCATCCAACGTGCTTATTCCCTTTCAGAGTCGTGCTTCAACAATGTTACAGAGTACAGTGCCCTCATCATGGGACTCCAGTTAGAAAAACTACTGGAGGTAGAATACCTCGAGTCTTATGGTGATTCAAAGCTCGTCGTCAATCAAGTTTGAGGAAAATACGAGGTCTACCATGAGGACCTCGTCCTTATCACAAGGCAGCCTCGGACATCATCCCAACCTTCACCGAGTTCTTCATAGAGCACGTACCTCGGCTACAAAACCTGGAGGCCGACGCTCTAGCTAGCCTCGCTGCTTCATTAGCAGCTCCCATTGGCAGTCAACACTTTGTTACAGTGGTTGGTCAAGATTTGGCGTACCCTAGAAACAATCTGAGCATGTGGCCGAACCATGCAAGCGTCAATGTCAGAGACTGGAGATTCTTGTTTATCGACTTTGTAGTGTACTGAATCCTTCTAGATGACACGAAGGAAGCCGTCTCGGTTAAAAGATGCTCTCTCAGGTTCTACTACTATGCAGCCACCAAAATGCTGTACCGACACTCCCACGACGGGCTTCTCCTCCGATGTTTATCAAATAAGGAAGCAGCCGAAGCTCCTCGAGAAGCTCATGACGGAACATGTGGAGCTCACCAACTTGGTCCTAAGCTACAGGACCAACTCTGACGTTTGGGTTATTACTAGCCCACTATGATGGCTGATGCCATTGAGTACGCAAAAGAAGTGTCATGCTTGCCAGCCCCACGCCGACTTCATCCACAGACCATCAGAACCTCTATACCCTACGGTCGCCTCCTGGCCATTCGAAGCCTGGGGTATGGACATAGTAGGACCAATCACCCCTCCCTCATCCAGAGGATATCGCTTTATTCTTACGATCACTGGCGAAAGCAGTACCACTGACAGAGGTTAAAAGCTCAAAGGCGGTCAGCTTTATCAAACATTACGTCATATATCGTTTCGGTATACCCTAGAGGATCATCTATGACAACGGTCCACAATTCATCAGCCATGTATTCTGCAAATTTTGTAACAAGAATCGCATTCAGAACGTGGCATCAACCGCCTACAATCTGGCAGCAAACGGATTGGCTGAGGCTTTCATCAAAACTATCATCAAGCTACTCAAAAAGTTTGTGTCATCTAACAAACACGACTGGGACAAAAAGCAGGGTGCATCAAGGATAATCAACGTCATCGTCTGCAAGAGTTGGAAGTGCTGGACGAAAAATGCCTCTTGGCTCAACAGCGCATCGAACTCTATTAAGCCCGTATTTCACTGGCTGTCAACAAAAAGGTCAAACAGAGGACCTTCCAAGTAGACGACCTGGTTCTGGTAGTCAGAAGGCCAATGGTAATGAGTCACAAGACATCGAAAAAGTTCGAACCTAAATGGGAAGGACCCTTCATCATAGAGACGGTGTACTCTAACCGTGCTTACTGCCTCACGAAACCTAACTGTGACATGTTCATGATGCCGATCAACGGCAAGTTCCTAAAAAAGTACTATTCTTAAAACCTTTCAACATGTACTTCATTTTCCCCGACAAGAGAATGTATGAATTCGACAACCGAGTTCACTCCCCTTCTTTTGTCGATCATATGCTTCTAGAGCCCAGTTGTTCCGTTGCATTTTCTCCCCAGTAGAAGAACAACCATATCCATATCACCTCTGAGTTGCTTCTCTACACCCTACAAGGCTAAATCTTATATTTCATAAGATGATGCTAAAAACTATATTTACCACGTCCATATTACCTCTGAGTAAACATCCCATCCAACAAACCCCGCGTTGTTTCACCTCAATTATAGAATATCCACGTCCATATCACCTCTGAGTTATTCTATGTGTCCGTACCAAGTTCATTCCTACCACGTCCGTATCACCTCTGAGTAGGAAAACTCTACCATTCGCCCCATAATTATCACGTGTATGTCACCTCTGAGTAAATATGTTGATTCCCCCTCTCAGCTTATTATCTGTACCTAGAAACCAATGTACGTAAAAGATAATAGGTCCACAAAAATCATAAGTTCATCACAAAAAGTTGAACAAAAAAAAGTTTTTCATTTTTTCATCTAATAAGAGTAAAGGATTACATCAGCGTCTACATCTCAAAAAGAAAAACATCGAAAACAAAGAAAAGGGATACTAAAAAGGAAATTTTCTTCGACCTCATTCCCCGAGAGAGAAGATCGCTAGACAGATAATGAATCCCGACAACAGGGATCACAATTACGTTGAGGCATGTACTACTCCTTCAGCCATCTCGCATATGAAGGTTCTATCTGATTAAGGTCCTCAGCAGGAGAAGGAGGGTCAGAACTTCCGGTACTACTACCTTCCGGCTCGAACTCCTCCTTAATGGTGACTTTAATTTTTGGAGTTATTTCCTCCATAACAGTCATTGGTTCTTTTTTGACAAAAAGAGACGGCATCTCCTCCTTTACGACCACCTACACTTTCGGAATGGACACTGCCGCACACCAAGAAAAAGAAGCATCAGCAACACAACTCAGCATTGGTGCATGCAAAGCAGCGGCACATTAAAAGTCTTGGCGCATCTCCATACGCATCTACTGAACCCCACCATGGCGCATATACAGGACCGAAGTCCATGCACGATGGAGGGAAGCTTCGACGTATTATCAGGATCAAAGTCAATGTGCGTCAGCAGAAAGAAGCTCCGGCACATCATCAGGATCAAAGTCCATGTGCGTCAGCAAAAAGAAGCTTCGACGCATCATCAGAACCAAAGTCTATACGCGTTAGCAGAAAGAATCATCGGCACATCATCTGGACAAAGTCCATGCGTGTCAACACAGAGAAGCCTAGGCGCATCCTCAGGACGGGGCTCATATAGCCTCACCCATGATCTTTAGCGGTGTTATTTAAAACGTGCAAAGAAGTGCCTGTGTGAACTCCCAAAGCAGCATACCACCCACTGATCACTTCTGGCCGCACATCGGCGTGCGTCGTCTCGACAGCGGGAGCCTCCTCGACGTCAGCTTCGATGGGCTTCTTGCCCTTGCCTCTACCTCGGCTAGCACCGCCACGGGGAGTCTTGGGGGCTATCTCTCTAACGATAGGGCATTTTTCGAATAAGAGAAAAGTTCTAAGGAGGAAGAAAGAAAGAAAGTAGAAAACTCTCTCTTTTATCAGCATCTATTTATAGGCTCTGCCACGCACATGAACCGATGAGATGTGACGTCAGCAGTAGCCGCTTCGATTCTTGTGAAATCGAAGTCTCTATATCATCCAAAAATATCATTATTATCACTTCGTAAAACAAGGCGTTATCTCTTTGGACATTTAAAATCAAGAAAAACGTGCGCCAATACGCATATGCACCGAACGGCCATGCACCCAGACATGGTATGCGCCTAGGACATCTACTACCCATACTTCTTGTTCAAAGTATTCCAAAACATGATAGAAAGTTTTGAAAACTTTGAAGGGGGTCTTGTAGAAGTATGAAAAGTATTGGTGCATAGGTGCATCAAGGACAAAAAAGCTTATGTGCTCCAAAATGGCATACGCCCTAAAGCGTCATGCGCCACAGAATGTTATGTGTGGAGGAATTCAAAATAGAAAACTCGGCACAGCAAAGGGAAGAGAGATATAAATATTAGACTTTTATTGCATATGAGAGTCTATTGCATATCCAAACTGTTTATTACAAAGAAAACTCTACTACAAAGAAGAAAGCCTAAACTACATCTAGGCGCATCACTTCGCAGGCGCATCACCCTGACGTCTCAGTGTAGGCGTATCACTATTCCTCGTCAAAGTGAATAACTTCTTCGAGTGCTTCGATCAATGAAGCATTTATTGAGAAAAACGCAGATTAGCAATCAATCTGAACCCGGTGGCTCTTCCAGCATAACGGAAATCGGGGCACGACAACCCCTATCTTTGGATGCAACAGGCACCCAATGTCATATTGTAGAAGAACACTGCCGACAAGGGGTTCAAATATAAGCTGTTGTGTCCATAGCAAACTCGATGCATCTCAGTCTTCTGAAGGAGTTCATCGTCAAAGCTTCTTCGAACGAAGAGATCTGCAACCAATAGCACAGCGTCTCGCCACGGAAGAGGACCGGTCCATTTCATCTCCATTTGAGAAAAAAAGTGAAATGAGAAGCAAACTTCTTTTCACAAAACTATTTATAGGCTGGGGCAACTCGTACCCATGCGCCAAGTGGCAGTCTCTCCGAATTTAGTATAATGAATTTGCATTAAGGCCAATGAATCTGCCCCTTCAAATTCAGCCAAGTCAGAGAGCTATTAATGCCTCGAAGAACTCAACAAACGGACCAATGAGGATGCGCCATGCAGAAAATGCGCACGTCAGCACCACGCGCTCCGTACTAATACGCCAATGGAACACAGACCCATGCATCCAATGGAGCACAGAACCATGTGCCTAGTGGAGCACAGATCGATGCGCCCACTTAAAGCTCGCCACCCGTTGAAGCATTTAATGATGGAGTGACTGAAACGACAGCAGCCCATGCCTCGATGTCAGAAAAGTTAGCTTTTGCAAAAGACGAAAGGACGTAATCATCATTCCTTTGGTCAGTTATAGCTGTGCCCGCCACGTGGCCGATTGATCACTCGCAAGCGCCTCCACAGCCGTGCGCCCAAAGTTCTGTATGCGCCTTAATAGCCATGCACCCCGATTTACTCCTGATCCTAAAAGACAGAAGACAAGTTCCTACATGCGCCTCCACCGCCATGCTCCTGAAGCTCTGAATGTGCCTCAAAAGCCATGCGCTCAAACTTGCTTGTGACTCCTAAAAGTCATAGACCAAGTCTACCCATGCACCAGATCCTAGGTGCATCCTGACAGATCACTTTCCACCAAATTTGAGATCTTTGAGCCATAGACGCATGCAACTTGTCATTTTGACTCAGTTCTGCCTATGAATGGGTGCTAACCACCAAGATCTCAGCAACAGTCGAATCTTCAAACTGCCACGTGTCAGCTCCTTCGTAGGCCAATAGTGCAGCTCAAACAGATTCAGCTCCAATTTTGGGCGTATCATCCATATGCCCTACAGCATCAGCCACGTGGCGTCCTTACGTGCAAGCTCTCTAGGCGCATATCGCATATGCGTGCATAAGAAGATCTTTCTGCTACCTATAAACAGAAGGATCATTCCTTCATCCATACACACACACAGAGATAAATAAGGGAGGGGGACATCAAGGACTAAAACCCTTATGTGCCCCAAAATAACATGCGTCCTAAACTGTCATGGGCCACAGAATGTTATGTGCAGAGGAATTCAAAATAGAAAACTCGATACAGCAAAGGAAAGAGAGAGAGAGATAAAAATTAGACTTTTATTGCATATGAGAGTCTATTACATGTCCAAACTCTTTGTTATAAAGAAAACTCTACTACAAAGAAAAAAGCCTACACTACATCTAGGCATATCACCCTAACGTCTCAGTGTAGGCGTACCACTCTTCCTCATCAGAGCGAATCACTTCATCGAGTGCTTCGGCCAACGAAACATTTTTTGAGCAGAAAGTAGGTTAGCAATCAACCCGAACCCGGTTGCTCTTCCAGCAAAACAGAAATTGGGGCACACTGACCCCGATCTTCGGATGCAACAGGCACCCAATGCCATATTGTAGATGAACACTGCTGTGTCCATAGCAAACTCGGCGCATCTTAGTCTTCTGAAGGAGTTCATCATCAAAGCTTCTTTGAACGAAGAGATCTACAACCAACATCGTAACGTCTCGCCAACGAGGAGGACCGGTCGAGTTCATCTCCATTTGAGAAGAAAAGTGAAATAAGAAGCAAACTTCTCTCCATGAAAATATTTATATGCCGGGGCAACTCGTACCCATGCACCAAGTGGCAGTCTCTCTGAATTCAGTGCGATGAATTTGCATTAATGCCAAAGAATCTGCCCCTTAGAATTCAGCCAAGTCAAAGAGCCATCAATGCCTCGAAGAACTCAACAGACGGACCAATGAGGATGCGCCATACAGAAAATGTGCCCGTCGGCACCATGCGCTCCGTACTAATGCGCCCAATGGAGCACAGACCAATACGCCCAATGGAGCACCGACCCATGCCCCCAGTGGTGCACAGATCGATGCGCCCACTTAAAGCTCGCCACCCGTCGAAGCATTTAATACTGGAGTGACTAAAATAACAACAGTCCACACCTCGATGTCAGAAAATTTAGCTTTTGCAGAAGATGATAGGACGTAATCATCATTCCTTTTGTCAGTTACAGCTGTACCCCGCTATGTGGCCGACTGATCACTCGCATGCACCTCCACAGCCATGTGCCCAAAGTTCTGCATGCACCTCAAAAGCCATGCACCCCGACTTACTCCTGATCCCAAAACACAAAAGACAAGTCCTTGCATGAGCCCCCACCGTCATGCGCCCGAAGCTCCGCATGTGCCTCAAAAGCCATGCGCCCAGACTTGCTTGTGACTCATAAAATGTTCATAAACCAAGTCTCTCCATGCGCCAGATCCTAGACGCATCCTGAGAGATCACTCTCCACCAAATCTGAGATCTTTGAGCCATAGACACGTGCCACGTGTCATTTTGACTCATTTCTGCCTAAGAATGGGTGCTAATCTCCCAAGATCTCAACAACAGCCGAATCTTCAACTGCCACGTGTCAGCTCCATCGTAGGCAAATAGTGCAACTCAAACAGATTCAGCGCCTACTTCGGGGCGCTTCATCTATACTCCCTATGGCATCAGCGATATGACGTCCCTACGTGCAAGCTCTCTAGACGCATATCGCATACACGTGCATAAGCAGATCATTCTGCTGCCTATAAATGGAAGGATCGTTCCTTTATCCATACACACACACAAAGATAAAAAAGGTCCAATCCTACAAGTAAAAAAAGGCCCAGAGCTTCTACTTGTCAAGCATTCATCAAACGCTCCGGCATCCAGAGCAACCCACACCTTCAGAGAGTTTGAGATTGTCTCAGATCGTGAATGGAGCCAACATATTACCACTCGCTCCATCGACACAGTTTTTAGACAAAAATAAAAAGTGTACTCCTAGGACTACGTCAAAGGCCTACATTGTACTCTGTTCTGTTTGTAATTAAACCCAAATTTTAATACAAGCCTGTTGTTCTCGTTTTAATGGCAAACAATCTGGCGACTTTGTTGGGGACTACTTTTTCCTCCAACGAGAAGGTTGTGTCACAATTTGACGACAGCAAGCTCGGCTCCTCCCACAAAATACTCGTGGTGCACCTCAATCGACAGGCGTATAAGGAGTTCATCTCTGAAGGCAGCGCGAGTCCTTCAAAGCGGTTGCCAAAGCCGAAAAAGACTCGTCAAGTCTGGTGCACAAAGGCGATGCGCCGAGCACCACCACTGAAGGGGATGCGCCACTGCAGCCTACCCTTCCTGCTAACGTTCTCAGCAAACAAGATGCGTCCACTGGTACCACGCATCTGCCAGGAAAATGTAGGGTTGACTGCAACTCCCAACCTTCTTCTCCTTAGTCGAAGAAGATGCGCTGATGGAATCAGGGCACGTCCAGTCTCCCGCACATGAACTCTGGCATGCAGGAGAGAACTTATGTCTTTGACAGATTCGCTCATAGTCATGGTGAGGATGTATTGGATTCTAAGTACTATGCGCCTTCGCGGGCTAGTGTAAAAAAGTCCAAGGCAGCACGAGCCATGTGCCCCAAACGTGCTATGCCAACAGTAAACCAGGGATGCTCTCTGAAAGTCATGCGTGCGACCGACAGTATGATGTACAGGGTTGACTCCAGTGCCTTGGCACCAGCTACGAGTCGACTCTCTAAGTCCACTTTCCGCTTGGGCACATCTTCTATATATGGAACCAAATTGGGTGGGGGCAAATCTTGTAACTTTGAATCCATGCGCCCACATGGGCTGTGTGCATGAAGTGGGTTCAAGCCGCAATACATGTTACTGTTCCACCAACGATTTAGGTGCATCTTATGCGCTGGAACTAGATCAAGGGGCACAACATTCAAATAATCATTCCGGTGCTTGGCCTCGTCATGCGCCTAAAGGGGGTGTAAATGTGAAACTCTTCCATCGCAATCTGCATAATGTAATCACTCACAAGCGTGGACCGGAAGAGACGAACACTACGTATGTTACACCCCTCCCGGGTCACACCTGTGCCATGGTCACCATCAACTGCTGCTGTTGTAAAACAACGGCTCCGTCACCCAGGCAGTCTGTGTTCCAGCGACTGCAACCCGCTGCACCCACCCAACGCCGTCTCGAAAAGAGGGTGCCAATTGAAGATGAGACAGAACCCTTGGTTGCCTCTTGCCATGTTGTCTCCAACTCTCACTCATCAGGGAGAAAGGCAACTACCAACTCTTCGACCTTGGCGGGATCATCAAAGAGTCAGCCGAGGAAAAATAAAATGATAGTCTCGTCAGCCGGGGTGTTTTAGGGTACTCGCTTGAGAATGAAGACTCCAGCAAAGCAGCAAGTCGGCGGTGATCAAACTCCTGCTATCCCTGACAACCCTTCATTCGAAAACGAGGATATCCACCAAAGAACCGACACTGAGGTAGCTGGGGGTAGCCAGTACAAGGCCTTAGAAGAAGAAGCTCTCCTGCAGGAGAGTGAGGTCGAGAGCGAAGCCTCGACCAATCCATCCACTTCTACCCACATCATGCCCGTCTACATAGCAGGGGGTGGCGACAAAAAAAAGTTCGACACTTCAGCTCCTGATCTCGTTCGGCGCATGGACTCCTTAGAAGATGGCCTCAAGACCCTCTCCAACACCGTGAAAACCTTAACCCAAATGATGTTTGAGGTTCAGAATACTCTGACCTCTCAACCATTGATAAGAGTGACTATATCCACCAGCCTCGACCCTGGGGCTAACGGAGAGTCCAGTATACCCCCTCAACGGGTATCTTTGGAACATATCATCATGCTGCCCCTCGGACATAAACTCCGTCAGGGAGTGAGCTTCACACCTTACCTCCCTCACCTGCTCCTAGCTCTACAAAGGAGTTGGTTGAGATGGTAAGGGATCTGCACGATCGCTTCAAAGCGCAGAATAAACAGGAAGAACGTCAAAAGTTGGGAATCCCGTAACCTTATCCTCTCGAGTCGAACAAGGTGGTTTACCCTCCCAAATATAAACCACAAACGCTGACGCCATACGACGGGAAGGATTCTCCTCGCCGATACCTGACCTACTTTCAGTCTTAAATAGGACATCTTCCGAAGGAAGATGCCCTACTCACCATCCTATTCGTCGGGGCATTAAAGTGAGTCACTTACGACTGATACTATTGTCTCCCCGACAATTCCAAATCGTCTTTCGACGACTTGACACCCCTCTTCCTCGACTGATTCTAGGACGGAGGGAAAGGCATGACCATGTCATCTCTTATAGATGAAGAACAGGTAGGCAACTCTAGAGGGGGTGAATAGAGTTTATGACAATCGTAGCCAATTAAAAATTAAACTCTTTTCACCAATATATATAATCAGAGTAAATGCAGAAATATAGAGAGCAAGAGAGCATACGCAAACACAGCCAATTTTAACCTGGTTTTCCTCGTGGAGGACTAGTCCAGGCCTGAGAACTCTAGCTCAGGATTAAATCCACTATTTGTGAAATAGTAGTTACATCTCGTGCCTTTTCTTCCGAAGAGCACGTCAATTTCTTACAAAGATCACAGTGGCGATGCTTGGAATTTTCCAAGCGACTTTCTTGACTCTTGCACAAACTCCTAACTGAATAGCACTGAGCACTTTGAGGCTTAGAAAGCTTGTGGCTAGTAGATGAGAAGGTTAAGGCTTGTATAAGACTTTAGAGAGAAGAGAAGAGAAGATTGGATAATTGAAAACGAGAGAATTCAAGGCCTATTTATACTAGTTGGAATAGGCAAAATTCAGCCAGAATTCTGTGTCAAGAATTCAAATTTTTGGCCGTTGGACAACTAGCATACAGTAAACCCTAAAAATTAGGGTCCTGTAATTTAGGAGACAGAGTTCGGCCCGAACTCTGTGTAGAAGCAGAGTTCGGCCCGAACTCTGTCTCCAGGAGATAAAATTGCTCAAATGGGCTATGTAGGCTAGTTTGGTTTGGTGGAGCTTTTGGTTTGTGGTTTGAAGATAGGTATAGGCCCAAACTACTCAGTGCGACTCAGTTTACATTTAACTAGACTGAATAAATGTAAAAATACAAACTAAAAAACTGAGTATGCTGTAGGAGAGAGCCGACGTCCGTCTTGCACTGAGTTCTGTCTTGATGTGTCATATTGAATTATGACAAGTATCATATTATCAATTTTATCATTATTTGGTTGACTGTGATTTTGTGTCAACAATCTCCCCCATTTTGATAATTGACAAAATGATATTTGTATATTCAATGTTCATACCTAGACTCAAGTAGTAGTCGTGCATAGAAGCAATAACTCTCCCATAAATAGTGCATAGAAGCAATATCTCCTCCGTAAACATTGCTTCTCTGTAAGCCAATGTTCCTTTTTCCTGATAAACACAATCTCGACCAAAATATAGATAACACAGATAGATAATATGGTATGAATAGCGAATATCAAATAAATTCTCCCCTTTTGTCATTTAGCAAACTCAAACAGACAGAAATTTATAAATGAAAGTAACTGGCAAGCACACCAAAGTAAAAATAAACTGCATAGAGAGTCTGAAGAGTCACATAACATAGAATGAACTAATACAATAAAAAACAACTACATAAAATAGAAGTCCATAATGCAGAAAAGCTAGAAAATAATATCCTCAGCAGCAGCCCCATGTAGGAGACCACATCCATCATGGAGCTCGAGATGGTCCAGCGCCGTCAGATGGATCAGTATCCGAACGACGAGGATCTACGAAAGCCGTATCCGGATCCAGATAGCACATAACCCAAGGGTCATCGATACGGTATCCGTCGCGAGCAGGTTTTCGCTCAATAGGAAGTAGCATAGATGGATGCCAAGACATAGTGTACCGGATGTCATGCAGTGAGTTGCTGATGGCACTCATCTACAAGGTGGTACGATAGTCGAGCTGGGTCCAGCGATCGTCCTCCAACATGAAACGATCGCGAAGCATCATCTGAATAGACTCAAGAGTAGCAGGAGGAGCGAGTGCAGGCTGCCCAAGAGCAGGTGCATCATCCTGAGCATCAGAGTGCTCGGACTCAGCAGGAGATCCGACAGCTGCCTGAAGCCGCCTTGTCTTAGATAGAAAGGCAGGGGCTGGAAGGAATTGGCACTCATCGAGAGGGACATAAAAAGCACGAAAAACCATAGGAAGATAGAGAGCATAGACCAAAGAAAGTGGCCTCTTCCTAGCATTGATCATCTAGTCCATCATGGTATGTGGAAGATTGAACGGGACATGGAAGTGAAGGTGATACAAAGCAGAAATCTCAAAATATGAAACCTCATCAGTCGATCCCGCTTTGGGCAAGATCGTGGAAAAGATAATACGATGAAGCTCATAGAAATAGGGGTTTAAGAATTTTGCAAGTAACTTGCGTGGACGTGTGTTCGGGTTACACAAATCGTCCTTGAAACTCTCAAGGGAAGACCCATCGGGGAATTGAAACTCGCGTGCATCGACAAGCTTCTCCCATGAGTTGGGTTCCGAAATCTCGAGATATTCTGCAAGTTCAAAGTCATCGAATGATATGTCAATTCCAGCAACACGAGAATATAAACGTGTGTCATCAAAAGTGAGATTGCGATAAAACATTTGAATTGCATTCAAATAGGTAAGTGAATTTGTAGACACTAATTCATCAAGACACAAATCATGAAATAATGAATCATAACGAGAAATGATAGTGAAGTTGATGGGATGGCCCGTGCACACGGGACGTGATCGAAAATTATTGAACTATTCGTTTGAGGCTTCCAATGACACAAAAATTCGATCATCGAACGTGTCGGGGTCAATACGACGTGGTGGATTGAAAAGATGATAGGTTGGTGAATAGGTTGATCATCACGAGGAGGAGGATTCGATGAGGAAGCACCCTCGGTTCGAATCCTCTTTCCTCTATTAAACAACCTAGGAGCCATGAACAATGAAAAAATATGAAATTGAGATGGAGAAAAAGGAGAAATTATACCTCAATAAAAGAGTGGAGGATGGAAGAAAATGATACAAGAGATCTTTCCCTTGAGTTTGGAGAAGAAATTCTCACTAAGAAGAGAAATCTAGGGTTAGGGTTTGAAGAGGAAGAGTTTTGAAAAGTTTTGGAGGAGGCAATGGAGAAGAGAGAGAGGGAGAACCCGATTTTAAGAAGGGGGTTCGAATGGTCGGGTGAAATCTGGACCCTTGGATGAAACAAAGATCAGCGGCTGAGCCCGACTGAAGTTCTGGAATGAACAGACCAAATTCGGTCCAAACTCTGTGTTAGGCAGAGTTTGGCCCAAATTTTGTGTTCTGAGACCAGAACTGAAGCCAGGCTGAAATAAGATTGAAAACAATGCTTAGTTTAAAAGAATGAAAGGAGGGAAATGAAATATTAGAATTTTCTAAAGTAGAAATCCAAGTAGAAGATTTCAAAAAATAAAAGCGGAATCAAATGAACGAAAATAAAGTTCAAAATTTTGAATTTTGTAAGTTATAAATAAAATTAAACCATGTAATAAACAAGGAGTTATGACACAATTCAGTATGGTGAAACTGCCATGGGGTAGCTACATGGGCCGAATCCCAGCTAGCGGTAGTCCGAAGACTAGTGTACCGTGTCGCTTAGTCTTTTACGCCTTGTTGTCAGAAGGACCCTTTCGGCTTGTACCCACAGCAACTTCATCATAGAGAACCAAGACATAATCGATATTTATGCAGGTTACTTTAATGAATAACTGCTTCATCCAAAATTCCTAGTTCACGGCAAAGAAAGTTGAAATGCTCTTCGGATAGTAGTTTTGTAAAGAAATTTGCCAGCTGATGATCAGTGTCAATAAATTCTAAGTTTATAGTGCCATTCTATTGATGATCACGTAAAAAGTGGTGACGAATTTCAATGTGTTTCGTGCGTGAGTGCCATATAGGGTTCTTAGTAAGGTTAATAGCACTAGTGTTATCACAGAATATAGGAATGTGCATAAAAGATAGGTTGTAGTCTGCAAGGGTTTGCTTCATCCATAGAATTTGTGCACAACAACGACCAGCTGTGATATATTCAGCTTCTGTTGTGGATAGTACGACAGAATTCTGCTTCTTGCTAAACCAAAAGACTAGAGCCTTACCTAATAAATGACACGTGCCGCTTGTACTTTTACGGTCGACTTTGTATCCCGCAAAATCAGCATCCGAATAACCGATAAGGTCAAAGGATGTGAATTTGGGATACCACAAGCCCACTGTAACAGTACCCTTAAGGTATCGAAAGATACGCTTAACGGCAGACATGTGTGATTTCTTAGGACTAGCTTGATAGCGAGCACACAGACAAACACTAAACATGATATCGGGACGACTAGCAGTTAAATAAAGTAAACTACCAATCGTACCTCGATACTTACGTTGGTCAACAGGTTTGCCGCTTTCATCAGGTTCCAGCTTGGTTGTAGTAGCCATAGGGGTGCTGATTGGTTTGACATTGTCAAGATCAAACTTCTTCAGCATATCCTTTGTTTATTTTGACTGGTTGATGAAAGTTTCTTGCGAAGTTTGTTTGACTTGCAATCCAAGGAAGTAGGAGAGCTCCCCCATCATGCTCATCTCAAATTCGTTCTACATATACTTAGCAAAATTTTGGCATAGATTTTTATTAGTAGAACCGAATATGATATCATCAACGTAAATTTGTACTAAAAGAATAGTGTTTTGAAAACTTTTGATAAATAGTGTAGTGTCAATCTTCCCTTTTGAAAAACCTTTATCTAGCAAAAAATTGCTTAGGCGTTCATACCAAGCTCTGGGGGCTTGTTTGAGGCCATATAGCGCTTTCTTGAGTTTGAAAACATGGTCGAAAAATTTATAATTTTTAAAACCAGGGGGTTGTTTTACAAAAACTTCCTCCTTAATAAAACCATTCAGAAAAGCACTTTTGACATCCATTTGGAAAAGTTTAAAATTCTGAAAGTTTACAAAGGCACAAAGCATCCGAATGGATTCAAGTCTTGCAACAGGAGCATACGTCTCATCGTAGTCGATACCTTCCTTTTGGTTGTATCCTTGAGCTACCAGACGAGCTTTGTTGCGAGTGACTGAACCATCTTCATTTACTTTGTTACGAAAAACCCATTTAGTACCAATGATCGAATGGTTAGCTGGTTTAGGAACAAGTTTCCAAACCTGGCTTTAAATTGGTTGAGTTCTTCTTGCATAGCTGAAATCTAAAACTTATCATTAAAAGCTTCTAAAACAGTTTTAGGCTCAATTTGTGAAATAAAAGCAGTGCTAGCAATGGAATCTCTTAATGATGATCGAGTACTTACTCCGCATGATACCTCACCTATTACCAAGTTTTCTGGATGTGACGACTTGAATGCAAACTTCTTCGGTAAGCCCTCCAGAGAGTTGGTTTCAGGGGTGGTATTCATCGACGTAGAAGTTGATGGCTCAACATCATCGTCGGGGATAGCTGCTGCACTATTTTTCTCATCAAAAGTCACATTAGTAGACTCTTCTACAATCAATGATCGTTTGTTGAACACTCTATATCCCTTGCTCTTGGCAGCATAGCCAAGAAAAATACCAACGTCAGCTTTGGCATAAAATTTGTCTAAGTTGTCTTTGGTGTTAAGGATAAAACAGTGACAACCGAACACCCTAAAATATGAAACATTTGGAGTCCTACCAAACCAAAGCTCATAGGGTATTTTCTTCGAAATAGGTCAAATAAGCACCCTATTTAAAATATGGCACGCTGTGCTGACAGCTTCAGCCCAAAAATATTTCGGAAGTAAAAATTTATTCAACATGACTCTAGCCATATCGCCAAGAGTCCTATTCTTCTGCTCCACAACACCATTTTGTTGCGGAGTTCAAGGACAAGAAAACTCATGATCAAAACCATTTATTTTGTAAAACTTTTCAAAATTAGAATTTTTGAATTCGCCTCCATGATCACTTCGGATTCGAGTAATCATGTAGCCTTTTTCGTTTTGAACCTTTTTAGCAAAAATTTTGAAAATAGAAATCGTATCGCTTTTGTTTGAAAGAAAGAAAACCCAAGTGAATCTAGAAAAATCATCTACTATAACAAAAGCATAGAGTTTTCCATCAAGACTGGCTACTCTACTGGGACCAAATAAGTCCATGTGAGGATCTAGTAGTACTTACAGTGCTTATGGAATGAAATGAAGATTTAGTTGCCTTATTCAGTTCACATTCGGCACATACCGTATCCTTCTTGAATGTGATGTCGGACAAATCTCTTACTAGCTTCTTTGTCGATAGCCTGGATATAGTATCCATATTGGCATGACCAAGACGCTGGTGCCACAACAATCTCTCATCATTGTGAGCGTAGAGGCATCTTCCTGTACTGTTAGTATTTCTAGATAGATATAAAATATAAATATTATCCTCTCTTATCCCTTCAAAAGCAATATCTCCCATTGACCTATCATAAATATAGCATTTATTTTGTCCAAAGTTAATATCATATCCATGATCAGCAAGGTGACTTATGTTGAGCAGGTTATGCTTTAACTTGGTCACTAGGCAGACATCCTTTATTACAGGAGAAGGAGGATGACCAATAGTACCATTACCTATAATGTAGCCCTTTAAATTGTTACCGAAGGATACGTACCCTTCCCTCTTTATCGATAGTGATGCGAAAAAATTTGTGTCTCCCGTCATATGTCGCGAGCATCCACTATCGAGAATCCACTTGCTTTTAGTTGAGGGAGGAAGGTCCACCTACATTACGAGTAGATGTGACCTTTGGTACCCAAGTTCTTGTGGGTCCTGAAATGTTAGTCTTCGGTACCCATGCATATAGATTGATATCAACTAATTTCCTAATTCTACGCTGTGGTGAGATATGACCATGTAATCCATAGTATGTGCAAGTAGCATGCCTATTTGTGTTGGAAGCAGGTTGATAATGATGTCTATATGCAGCATGGTGATAGTTGTGTGGAACAGCAAGATAGTGACTATATGTAGCAGCAGGATGATGGTTATGTCTATGTGCAGCATGGTGATAGTTAGCAGGATAGTGACTATGTGTAGCAGCAGAATGATAGTTATGAGAATAATGTCTATGTGCATGTGGTTTATGTGCTGCATGGAAGTACGTATACATGTAAGCATGTTTACGTACTGCATGTGGGTGACGTATTTTACTATTATAAGTGGTCTTATGTTTTGTGTGTGTTTTGTGACTGTGTGATTGGGTTTGAGGTTGAGCGACCCGTTTTCCCAATCTAATCTCTAATTTTTTAGAGGCAGCATGTTGTTCATTACACTTAGCATTTAAACCATTAGTCTTAGCAATAGAGATCTTGTGTTTGTTCTTTTCTTTAGCAAGCTCATTGTTGAGTGCTGTGATCTCACATGTTTGCTTTTCAATAAGTGCTTCGGCATCATGTTGGCTTAACTTAAGCTTGGACACCTCATTAGTGACTTTCATGGGTGGAGTGTCTCTAACATTATCAAGTAAAGAAAAAAGATTTTGAATCTCTATTTCATAGCTTTTGATTTTCTCCTAGGCATGCTTATATTTACTAATGTCTTTCTTATGGTTATTTAGTAAATCATTAAACCCATCGCCAAGTTCATCAAAAGTAAAGTCATCGAGAGTTTCGCGAGTTACCTTTTCGGATGTCACCATTAGGCAGACATTAACGGTGTCTTGAGGAGAGTCTTTCTCTTCCTCGGAATCACTTACTTTGCTTTCATGCCAAATGCTAGTATTGGCATATTTTCTTGAAGAAGATTTCTTGTAGGGCTTCTCATATCTGTTGCCTTTCTTTGCGAAGGGATAGTCTTTTCGGACGTGTCCAGTCTTCTTGCAGCCGTAGCATGTTGGTTCTTCCTCGTCATCTTCTTGCTGTTCCTTCTTTCTTCGATTGAAACGAAGAAACTTCATGAAGTTGCTGACTAGAAGAGCTTGATCATCACCTTCAGAATTGTCGTCGTCAGTCTCTTCAGGATCAGCCCTTCGACGATGAGATTTTAGGGTAATTTTTTTTGCCTTTGGAGCAGGTTCGTCGAAGTCTTTGAGGTCGAGCTCGTGGGTCATTAGCTTTCCCATCAAAGTTTCCATAGACATTGGTGAGATCATTGCCTTCTATGATAGCTGTTACCTTAGGGTTCCAAATCTTCGGTAGCCCCCTAAGTAACTTGCGGATCTTCTCATTATTTGTATATTGTTTGCCAAAAGATGACAGAGGGTTGATGACGTCAAGGAACCTTATAAACATTTGGGTGATCGTCTCATTTGGCTTCATCTTGAACGCCTCGTATTCTTGAGTAAGACGATTGATTTTTGACTCCTTGACTTGGGTGGTTCCTTCATGCGTCACTTCTAGAAGCCTCCATACTTCGTGCGAGGTGGTGCATGTCGAAACCCTGTTAAATTCATTCATGTCTATTGCACAAAAGAGAGCATTAATAGCTCTAGCATCTAGACTCGCCTATTTTTTTCTTTGTCAGAATATTTTTTGTTGGATTTCTCGACGAGATCTCCATTGATAACTTTCCTGGCAGGCTTTTTGTAACCATCGGTGACAATGGTCCACAGGTCGAAGTCTAGAGACTTGAGATAGAAACTCATCCTAGTTTTCTAATAGGTGTAGTTGGTTCCATCAAATAGGGGTGGCCTATGAGTGGACTGTCCTTCACCATGGTTGAAAAATATAGGTTGTGTGGTTGTCATGGATCAGCTCTTAGGATGTTAGTCCTTGTAAAGAGAACAGAGCTCTGATACCAATTGAAGAACAGGTAGACAACTCTAGAGGGGGGTGAATAGAGTTTATGACAATAATAGCCAATTAAAAATTAAACTCTTTTCACCAACAGTATATAATCAGAGTAAATGCAGAAATATAGAGAGCAAGAGAGCATACGCAAACATGGCCAATTTTAACCTGGTTTCCCACGTGGAGGACTAGTCCAGGCCTGAGAACTCTAGCTCAGGATTAAATCCACTATTTGTGAAATAGTAGTTACACCCCGTGCCTTTTCTTCAGAAGAGCACATCAACTTCTTACAAAGATCGCAGTGGCGATGCTTGGAATTTTCCAAGCGACTTTCTTGACTCTTGCACAAACTCCTAACTGAATAGCACTGAGCACTTTAAGGGTTAGGAAGCTTGTGGCTAGTAGATGAGAAGGTTAAGGCTTGTATAAGAATTTAGAGAGAAGAGAAGAGAAGATTGGATGATTAAAAATGAGAGAATTCAAGGCCTATTTATACTAGTTGGAATAGGCAGACTTCGCCCAGAATTCTGTGTCAAGAATTCAAATTTTTGGCCATTGGACAACTAGCATACAGTAAACCCTAAAAATTAGGGTCCTATAATTTAGGGGACAGAGTTCGGTCCGAACTCTGTGTGGAGGTAGAGTTCGGCCCGAACTCTGTCTCCAGGAGACAGAATTGCTCAAATGGGCTATATGGGCTAGTTTGGTTTGGTGGAGCTTTTGATTTGTGGTTTGAAGATAGGTATAGGCCCAAACTACTCAGTGAGACTCAGTTTAAATTTAACTAGACTCAATAAATATAAAAATACAGACTCAAAACCTGAGTATGCTGCAGGAGAGAGCCGACGTCCGTCTTGCACTGAGTTCTGTCTTGATGTGTCATATTGAATTATGACAAGTATCATATTGTCAATTTTATCAATATTTGGTTGACTGTGATTTTGTGTCAACGACAGAAGTACGCCAGATGGAGGAAGAAACTGTTCGAGCCTTTTTCGAATGCTTCCGTTAGGCATGCTTGAGATTACCAACTGGCATCCCTGAACATGTTTTGATCGAATCATGGAGCATGAACATGATGTCAGCCATCAAACTCTGGCTCGACTCAGCCCAGGCTCCCGATTGGAGTTCGTTGATCATGGGAGCCGAAGCCGCCGGGAAAAAGGCACACAATGTACGGCTTCTAGGGGTTAGCTTACCTGCGTTCGATGACAAGGGAAATGCGTTGCCACCAACAACAGTAGCCACAAACCCAAGGGAAAGTAGGCATTTACTGTCAATGCCTCGAAGAGCACACAGGGGCCCATTCAGAAACCCCCACCTGTACCAAGGCTGAAGGAGATCTACTCCTTCAATGACGAGAATACTTTACAACTTTTCGAGATGCTGAAACCGAACAACAAGATTAAGTTGCCAGATCCAAAGCATCCTAACGAGGTGGACAGGGTAGGCGACCCAAGGTACTGTCACTACCATCGGTTCGTCGGGCATCCAACTCGAGATTGTCACATCCTGAAGAACTACATACAATACATGATCAATGCGAATGTCATCTCGGTTGATTACGAAGAGAAGACAGTCTCGGCTAACATGGTGCCACTCCAGTTTGGCACCTTGCCGTCCACTGAAGCTCTAGACGGCGTCGTTCCCATCCCAAAGATGACAATGGAAGTAGTCAACCTTCTGCCAACTCGTGACAATGTGAGCGGACTAGTACCACTAACGACATCCCGAGGAGAGATAATGTGGGTTCATCCAGATCTCGCCCCAGAACTGACTCAACCGGGGGTATATTCTACCTCCAAAACCAAAGGCAAGAAGACCAAGTCTTGCCAAATGGTGACTTCCTCTCCTGAGGAAGCACTACCCGTACAAACGTATTCACAGCAGAACGCTCAGCAAGAGGAGGTTCTAGGCGAAGTGACGCCTGTTGTAACTACTACAGCCGTCCAAGGGGAAGGTCCATCTCAACCTCCAGTAGCCGACAAACAAAACAGAAAGAGGCCCGTTTCGACAGGCCTCTATGAAAAGACAATGCTTTAGGGTTGACCAAACCCTACAACTTCGATATACTGGCCCAACTCGCCAGTACACCAACTCGGCTGTCCCTGTTCGAGCTTCTTTGACTATCCAAAGATACTCGAGAGGCTCTATATGAAGCACTAAAGGACGCTGAGTCCTTTATTAGCCAAGTCAAACAGACTGAAGATGATCTGACAGCATGTCTACACTGCCACAGTGTAGGGGAGATCATCTCCAACATCACTTTCACTCAGCAAGATATGCTGCTAAAAAACAACCGACACAACAGACTGCTGTAATATACAGGGTATGTCGGTGCCATCAAGGTGGATCGAATACAGATTGACCCTGGGTCTTTTTTCAGCATCATCCCCCAAACTCTGCTCCAGACATTGGAGATCCCGATGCATCATCTGACAGCATCCCATATTACAATCAATGGCTTCAACGCCTGCAAGAGTAAATCACTGGACAAGATCCGTCTCAAATGTCATATCGATGATCTCCAGATCGATGTGAGCTGCTATGTTGTGGATGCGGACGTCAACTACAACATCATATTAGGGCGGCCATAGCTACACGAATACATGGTGGTGCCATCAACTCTCCACCAATGTATGAAATACGTATCCACCAATGGCATAGTCAGAACAGAGTTCGCTGTTGTTGATCCCTTCAAATGGATTGAGGACTTCTTCATCGACTCTGACCTCTACAAATCGATCCATCTGGACGATGAAGCCAACGATGCCGACGACGAAGCAGAAGCCGAAGCTGAGGCTGACACTAAGGCAGAAATAATAATCATTGTTGCTCTGAAAGTACGACTCAAGGGGAAACCTCCTCAGACATCATCTTCTATCATAGTCAAGCTTCGCGGGAGAGCACTAACCTCTCTGAACGGAACAACCACTGAAGCCCCTTTGAAGATACGACTCAAGGTGCGTCTTAAGGGCAGATCTCCTCAGTCGTTAACCCCTCTTTCTGTCAGTGAAGGCCCCGGCGTCTCTCTCAACACAGACTTAAGAGCCGATACGGGTCATGCTTCCGATGTACTCTCCCGAACCGCCCAAGGCTGCTCCAGTACTCACTGACAAAAACCTAGAAGATTACATATCGGCCAACGTCGACGCTCCATCCCTCGAAGATGTAATTCTCCGGGACAAGATCCCGTATTTTATCAATAAAAGGTTGTCCTTAAATTATTCTAGTCTTCTACATTGGAATGTCATGTATACTCTAGATAGTGCCTTGCAGTCATCGCAAACACAAATAACGACTGTCAATCATGTAAATTGAGTCGTCCAGTACCAAAGAGTCTGTTATATAGTTCCATCTCGGAACTAAGACGAGAAACCTATCATCTTTGGCAAGGTCGAGCGTCATTGAGACCTTCCACCGGCAGAGCCAGAATCTGACACCGGTAGAATGCAAATATATTGGTATAACGATCGAGCCAAGTAACTCATTCAAAAAATGGATTATAACCTGAAAAGCGGCAATGGTCTGAATTATGGCAGAGGCCGACATCTTCTTTTGCGACTTCCCGTTTCGAAGGAAAAGTCACAGGACTATTACCATCGTACTCGACGGGGGGTAGGCTACATCACGCCTCCGACAACCCCAAAAAGTTTAGAAGCAGAAGAGGCCATACACTTTCACTCATCTGAAGCTTCAACTTGGGATTCCGACACCAGTATCGGCCAGATCTTCAGGAAAGTATTCTCAGTCAACATGGCATCCGCAAATCCCTTATAAGAGAAGACGATGATCAGGCAGTAGAGTTCTTCGAAGAACCCTGAGCTCAACGTCTAGGTGCACAATAGGAATCTCGCTTCGAACTACGAGAACTCCTTACTGAGGATGAAGTTGAGTAGATCGACCTCGGGGATGGACCCTCTTCTAAACCTATCTTAAGCAGCAAAAGCTTTGCAGGGGAGGACCGAGAATCCTTGGTCCAACTGGTCAAAGAATACATAGACGTCTTCGCCTGGAGCTATGAAGACATGCCTGATTTAGATTCACAAGTCGTAATGCACAAGCTTAACGTCTTACCTAATACAAAGCATGTTAAGCAGCAATAGTGATGCTTTCGTCCTAACATCATGGACGCTATTGACAAAGAAGTGGATAAACTATTGGTCAGTAGATTTATTCGCGAAGAACAACACCCAGATTGGGTGGCCAACATCGTTTCCGTCACTAAAAAGAATAGGAAAATCTGAGTCTGTATCCACTTCCGGGACCTCAACTCTGCTTGCTCAAAAGACGAATTCTCGCTCCTGATCGCCGACATAATAATCGACAATACATGTGGCTTTGAATGAATGTCCTTCATGGACAGGTACTTAGGCTACAACCAGATCAAGATGTTCTCGGATGACGAGAAACACAAGTCGTTCAGGACTCTAAAAGAGGTTTACTTCTACACAATGATTCCTTTGGTTTGAAGAATGCATGTGGCACATACCTGCGAGCTATGAGAACCATCTTTCGTCAACACCTTTGCAAGATAGTCAAATGTTACGTTGATGACATCACTGTCAAGAACCGTCTACGAGGTGATCACCTACAAGGTCTGAAGACAATCTTCGATCTTATGCTAGTGCATCAGCTCAAGATGAACCATGCTAAATCCTTCCTTAGAATTTCCAATAGTAAGTTTTTGGGCTTCATCATCACTGCAAAAGGCATCCATGTTGACCCCGAGAAGACCAAAGCCATCCATGACATGGACCTTCCGAAAAACCTTAGAGAACTTCGAGGCCTACAAGGACGTCTCGCATATATCCAAAGGTTTATCGCAAATCTTTCCGAAAAATGTCAGTCCTTCACTAAACTCATGAAGAAGGGAGTCTCCTACGTCTGGACGGAGGAATGTCAGAAGGCGTTCGACGATATCAAAGCTTATCTCACGAGTCCCCCAGTTCTGGTGGCACCCGTCGCAAGCAGACCTTTCCTGCTCTATGTTCGCACTATGGATCATTCTTTCGGTGCTCTATTAGCTCAGAACAACGATACAGGCTACTAGTAAGCCATCTACTACCAGAGCAGGACAATGATCAGGGCCGAACATCGGTACAACCCGTCGAAAAAGAATGTCTAGCTCTGGTATTTGCCATCCAGAAGACTCGTCATTATGTCTCGGGGCAGACAATCCACGTCATCTCTGTACTCAATCCACTTAGAGTCCTCATGATAAAGCCAGGAGCGCTAAACTCTCGGTTAGCTACTTGGACAATACTATTGACACCATATGATATGGTATTTGTCTCATAAAAAGCTGTCAAGGGCCAAGCACTGGCTGACTTCTTATCCGCACATCCGATTCCGGAGTCATCTAAACTTTATGAAGACATTCCAGATGAGGTGTTAGAGTCCAACATCGTCGAAGAAAACCCCGTTTGGCGATTGTTCTTCGACGGTGCTATAATAACAGGCCCCAAAGGCCAGATTATTGCAGGAGTGGAGTTAATCTTGATATATCCCGATAAGTTGGTCATCTAACGTTCTCCTCCTTCACGACCACCTACACTTTCCGAATAGACACTGCCGCACACCAAGAAAAAGAAGCATCAGCAACACAACTCAGCATTGGTGCATGCAAAGCAGCGGTGCATTAAAAGACTTGGCGCATCTCCATACGCATCTGCTGAACTCCACCATGGCGCATATACAGGACCGAAGTCCATGCACGATGGAGGGAAGCTTCGACGTATTATCAGGCTCAAAGTCCATGTACGTCAGCAAAAAGAAGCCCTGACACATCATCAGGATCAAAGTCCATACGCGTCAGCAAAAAGAAGCTCCGGCCATCATCAGAACCAAAGTCTATACGCGACAGCAGAAAGAAGCATCAGCACATCTTCAGGACAAAGTCCATACGCGTCAGCACAGAGAAGCCTAGGCGCATCCTCAGAACGGGGCTCACATAGCCTCACCCATGATCTTTAGTGTTGTTATTTAAAACATGCAAAGAAGTGCCTGTGCGAACTCCCAAAGCACCATACCACCCACCGATCACTTCTGGCCGTACATCGACGTGCGTCATCTCGACAGCGGGAGCCTCCTCGACGTCAGCTTCGATGGTCTTCTTGCCCTTGCCTCTACTTCGGCTAGCACCGCTACGGGGAGTCTTGGGGGCCATCTCTCTAAAGATATGGCTTTTTTCGAATAAGAGAAAAGTTCTAAGGAGGAAGAAAGAAAGTAGAAAACTCTCTCTTTCATCAGCACCTATTTATAGGCTCTGCCACGCGCATGAACCGATGAGATGTGACGTCAGCAGTAGCCGCTTCGATTCTCGTGAAATTGAAGTCTCTATATCTTCCAAAAAGATCATTATTATCACTTCGCAAAACAAGGCGTTATCTTTTTAGACATTTAAAATCAAGAAAATATGTGCCAATATGCATATACGCCGAACGGCCATGCACCCAGACATGGTATGCGCCTAGGACATCTACTACCCATGCTTCTTGTTTAAAGTATTCCAAAACTTGATAAAAAGTTTTGAAAACTTTGAAGGGGGTCTTGTAGAAGTATGGAAAGTAAAGGTGCATCAAGGACTAAAACCCTTATGCGCTCCAAAATGGCATGCGCCCTAAAGCGTCATGCGCCACAGAATGTTATGTATGGAGGAATTAAAAATAGAAAACTCGGCACAGCAAAGGGAAGAGAGATATAAATATTGGACTTTTATTGCATCTACTACATCTAGGCGCATCACTTAGCAGGCGCATCACCCTGGTGTCTCAGTGTAGGCGTATCACTATTCCTCGTCAAAGCGAATCACTTCTTCGAGTGCTTCGATCAATAAAGCATTTATTGAGAAGAACGCGGATTAGCAATCAATCCGAACCCGGTGGCTCTTTCAGCATAACGGATATCGGGGTATGACAACCCCTATCTTTGGATGCAACAGGCACACAATGTCATATTATAGAAGAACACTGCCGACAAGGGGTTCAAATATAAGCTGTTGTGTCCATAGCAAACTCGATGCATCTCAGTCTTCTGAAGGAGTTCATCGTCAAAGCTTCTTCGAACGAATAGATCTGCAACCAACAGCGCAGCGTCTCGCCACGGAAGAGGACCGGTCCAGTTCATCTCTATTTGAGAAAAAAAGTGAAATAAGAAGCAAACTTCTCTTTACAGAACTATTTATAGGCCGGGGCAACTCGTACCCATGTGCCAAGTGGTAGTCTCTCCGAATTTAGTACAATGAATTTGCATTAATGCCAATGAATCCTCCCCTTCAAATTCAGCCAAGTCAGAGAGCCATCGATGCCTCAAAGAACTCAACAGACGGACCAATGAGGATGCGCCATGCAGAAAATGCGCCCGTCAGCACCACACGCTCCGTACTAATGTGCCAATGGAACACAGACCCATGCATCCAATGGAGCACAGAACCGTGTGCCTAGTGGAGCATAGATCGATGTGCCCACTTAACGCTCGCCATCCGTTGAAGCATTTAATGTTGGAGTGACTGAAACGACAGCAGCCCATGCCTTGATGTCAGAAAAGTTAGCTTTTGCAAAAGGCGAAGGGACGTAATCATCATTCCTTTGGTCAGTTATAGTTGTGCCCACCACATGGCCGATTGATCACTCGCATGCGCCTTCACAGCATGCGTCCAAAGTTCTGCATGCGCCTCAAAAGCCATGCGCCCCGATTTACGCTTGATCCCAAAAGACAGAAGACAAGTCCCTACATGCGCCTCCACCGCCATGCTCCCGAAGCTCTGCATGCGCCTCAAAAGCCATGCGCTCAGACTTGCTTGTGACTCCTAAAAGTCATAGACCAAGTCCCCCTATGCGCCAGATCCTAGGCGCATCCTGATAGATCACTTTTAACCAAATCCGAGATCTTTGAGCCATAGACACATGCAACTTGTCATTTTGACTTAGTTCTGTCTATGAATGGGTGCTAACCACCAAGATCTCAGCAACAGCCAAATTTCCAAACTACCACGTGTCAGCTCCTCTGTAGGCCAATAGTGCAGCTCAAACAGATTCAACTCCAATTTCGAGCGCATCATCCATGTGCCTTGCAGCATCAGCCACGTGGCATCCTTACATGCAAGCTCTCTAGGCGCATATCGCATATGCGTGCATAAGCAGATCTTTCTGCTACCTATATAGAATGATCATTCCTTCATCCATACACACACAAACAAAGATAAAAAAAATGGAGGGAGCATCAAGGACTAAAACCTTTATGCGCCCCAAAATGACATGCGTCCTAAACCGTCATGGGCCACAGAATGTTATGTGCAGAGGAATTCAAAATAGAAAACTCGGTACAAGAAAGGAAAGAGAGATAGATAAAAATTGGACTTTTGTTGCATATGAGAGTCTATTACATGTCCAAACTCTTTGTTACAAAGAAAACTCTACTACAAAAAAGAAAGCCTTAACTACATCTAGGCGCATCACCCTGACGTCTCAGTGTAGGCGTATCACTCTTCCTCATCAGAGCGAATCACTTCATCGAGTGCTCCGGCCAACGAAGCATTTATTGAGCAGAATGCGGGTTAGCAATCAACCCGAACCCGGTGGCTCTTCCAGTATAACGGAAATCGGGGCATAATGACCCCGATCTTTGGATGCAACCAGGTACCCAATGCCATATTGTAGAAGAACGCTGCTGTGTCCATAGCAAACTCGGCGCATCTTAGTCTTCTGAAGGAGTTCATCGTCAAAGCTTCTTCGAACGAAGAGATCTGCAACCAACAGCGCAGTGTCTCGCCAACGAGGAGGACCGGTCGAGTTCATCTCCATTTGAGAAGAAAAGTGAAATGAGAAGCAAACTTCTCTTCACAAAACTATTTATATGCCGGGGCAACTCATACCCATGCACCAAGTGGCAGTCTCTCTGAATTCAGTGCGATGAATTTGCATTAATGCCAATGAATCTGCCCCTTCGAATTCAGCCAAGTCAAAGAGCCATCAATGCCTCGAAGAACTCAACAGACGGACCAATGAGGATGCGCCATGCAGAAAATGTGCCCGTCAGCACCATGCGCTCCGTACTAATACGCCCAATGGAGCACAAACCCATGCGCCCAATGGATCACATACCCATGCCCCCAGTGGTGCACAGATCGATGCGCCCGCTTAAAGCTCGCTACCCGTTGAAGTATTTAATACTGGAGTGACTGAAATGACAGCAGCCCAAACCTCGATGTCAGAAAAGTTAGCTTTTTGAAGAAGATGATAGGACGTAATCATCATTCCTTTTGTTAGTTACAGCTGTACCCCGCCATGTGGCTGACTGATCACTCGTATACACCTCCACAGCCATGTGCCTAAAGTTCTGCATGCACCTCAAAAGCCATGCACCCCGACTTACTCCTGATCCCAAAACACAAAAGACAAGTCCTTACATGAGCCCCCACCGTCATGCGCCCGAAGCTCCGCATGTACCTCAAAATCCATGTGCCCAGACTTGCTTGTGACTCATAAAATGTTCATAAACTAAGTCTTCCCATACGCCAGATCCTAGGCGCATCCTTAGAGATCACTCTACACCAAATCCGAGATCTTTGAGCCATAGACATGCCACGTATCATTTTGACTCAGTTCTGCCTAAGAATGGGTGCTAATCACCCAATATTTCAACAACAGCCGAATCTTCAACTGCCACGTGTCAGCTCCATCGTTGGCAAATAGTGCAACTCAAATAGATTCAACACCAACTTCGGGGCGCATTATCTATACTCCCTACAGCATCAGCGACGTGGCGTCCCTACGTGCAAGCTCTCTAGACGCATATCGCATACGCGTGCATAAGCAGATCATTCTGCTGCCTATAAATAGAAGGATCATTCCTTTATCCATACACAGATAGATAGACAAAAAAGGTCCATTCCTATAAGTAAAAAAAGGCCCAGAGCTTCTACTTGTCGAGCATTCGTCAAACGCTTCGGCATCCAGAGCAACCCAGACCTTCAGAGTGTTTGAGATCGTCGTCAGATCATGAATGGAGTCAACATATTACCACTCGCTCCATCGACACAGTATTCAGACAAAAATAAAAGTGTACTCCTAGAACTACGTCAAAGTCCCACATTGTACTCTATTCTATTTGTAATTAAACCCAAAGTTCAATACAAGCCTGTTGTTCTCGTTTTAATGGCAAATAAGATGGCGACTCTGTTGGGGACTACTTTCTCCTCCAACGAGAATGTTGTGTCGTAATTTGACGACAACAAGCTCGATTCCTCCCGTAAAATACTCGTGGTGCACCTCAGTCAACAGGCATATGAGGAGTTCATCTCTGAAGGTAGCGTGAGTCCTTCGAAGCGGTTGCCAAAGCCGAAGAAGACTCATCAAGTCTGGGTGCGCAAAGGCGATGCGCCGAGCACCACCACTGAAGGGGATGCGCCACTGCAGCCTACCCTTCCTGCTAATGTTCTCAGCAAACAAGATGCGCCCACTGATTTCGCACATCTGCCATGAAAATGCAGTGTTGACTGCAACTCCCAACCTTCTTCTCCCTAGTCAAAGAAGATGCGCTGACGGAATAAGGGCGCATCCAGCCTCCCGCATATTAACTCTGGCATGTAGGAGAGGACTTCTGTCTTTGACATAATCGCTCACTATCATGGCGAGGATGTATTAGATTCCAAGTTCTATGCGCCTTCGTGGGCTAGTGCGAAGATGTCCAAGGCAGCACTGGCCATGCACCCCAAACATGCTATGCCAACAGTAAACCAGGGATGCGTGCTGAAAGTCATACGCACAACCGATGGTAAGCTGTACAGGGTTGACTTCGGTGCCTTGGCACCAGCCACGAGTCGACTCTCCAAGCCCCCTTCCCGCTTTGGCGCATCTTCTACGTATGGAACCAAGTCGAGTGGGACAAATCTTGTGACTTTAAACCCATGCGTCCACGTGGGCTGCGTGCATGAAGTAGGTTCAAGCCGCAATACATGTTTCTCTCCCACCAACGATCTAGGTGTATCTCATGCGCTGGAACTAGATCAGGGGTGCAACATTCACATAATCATCCCGACACTTAGCCTCGCAATACGCCTAAAGGGGGTGTAAATGTGAAACTCTTCCCTCACGTCTGCGTAATGTGATCACTCACAAGCATGGACTGGAAGAGACGACCACTATGCACGATGTGCCCCACCCGGGGCACACTTCCGCCATGGTCACCATCAACTGCTGTTGTTGCAAAACAATGACTCTATCACCCAGGCAGTCTATGTTCCAGCGACTACAACCCGTTGCACCCATCCGACGCCGTCTCGAAAAGAGGGTGCCAATTGAAGACGAGACAAAACCCTTGGTCGCCTCTTGACATGTTGTCTCCAACTCCCACTCATCATGGAGAAAGGCAACCACCAACTCCTCGGCCTCGACGGGATCATCAAAGAGCCAGCCAAGGAAAAACAAAACAATAATCTCATCAACCGGGGTATTTCAGGGTACTCACGTGAGAATGAAGACTCTAGCAAAGGAGCAAGCCGGGGGTGATCAAACTCCTGCTATCCATGACAACCTTTCATTCGAAGACGAGGATATCCACCAAGGAACCGACACTGAGGTAGCTGGGGGTAGCCAGTATGAGGCCTCAGAAGAAGAAGCTCTCCCGTAGAAGACTGAGGTTGAGAGTAAAGCCACGACCAATCCATCCACTTCTAGCCACGTTATACCCGTCTATATGGTATGGGGTGGGACGAAGAAGAGATCAACACTTCAGCTCCGGATCTCGTTCGACACATGGATACCTTAGAAGATGGCGTCAAGACTCTCTCCAATACCATACAAACCTTATCCCAAATGATGTTTGAGATTTGGAATACTCTGACCTCTAAACCACTAACAAGAGAACCTATATCTACTAGCCTCGACCCTGGGGCTAACGGAGAGTCCAGTATACCCCCTCAACGGGTATCTTCCGGAACAGATCATCACACCACCCCTCGGACATTAACTCCTTCAGGGACTGAGCTTCACACCTTACCTCCCTCACATCCTCCAAGCTCGACAAAGAAGTTAGTCGAGATCGTAAGGGATCTGCGCGATCGCTTGAAGCGCAGAATAAACAGAAAGAACGCCAGAAGTTGGGGGTCCTACAACCTTATCCTCTCGAGTGGAACAAGGTGGTTTATCCTCCCAAATATAAACCACAAATACTGACGCCATACAATGGGAAGGATTCTCCTCACCGATACTTGACCTACTTTAAGTCTCAAATAGGACCTCCCGAAGGAAGATGCCCTACTCACCAGCCTATTCGTCGGGGCATTGAAGGGAGTCGCTTGTGACTGGTACTACAGTCTCCCCGACAACTCTATATCGTCTTTCGACGACTTGACATGCCTCTTCCTTGACAGATTCTATGACGGAAAGAAAGACATGACCATGTCATCTCTTATAGAAGTACGCCAGACGGAGAAAGAAACTGTTGGAGCCTTTTTTGCACGCTTCCGTCAGGCATGCTTGAGATTACCAATTGGCATCCCAGAACATGTGCTGATTGACTCATGCAGCATAAACATGATGTCATCCATCAAACTCTATTCGACTCAGCAGAGCCTCCCGATTGGAGTTCGTTGATCATCGGAGCCGAAGCCATCGAAAAAATGGCACGTAACGTACGGCTTCTGGGGGTTAGCTTTCCTGCGTTCGATGATAAACAAAAATGCGCCGCCACCAACAACAGTAGACGTGAACCCAAGAAAAAGCAGGCATTGACTGTCAATGCCTCAAAGAGAATACAGTGGCCCATTCAGAAACCCCTACCTGTACTAAGGCCGAAGGAGGGCTACTCCTTCAATGACGATGACACTTTACAACTTTTCAAGATGCTGAAACAGAGCAAAAAGATCAAGTTGCCAGATCATCCTGACAAGGTAGACAGGGTAGGCGACCCGAGGTACTGTCACTACTATCGGTTCATCGGGCATCCAACTCGAGATTGCTACATCCTGAAGAACTACATACAACGCATGATCAATGTGTGTCATCTCGGTCGATTACGAAGAGAAGACAGTCTCGGCTAACATGGTGTCACTCTAGTTTGGCACCTTGTCGTCCACTGAAGCTCAAGATGGCATCGTCTCCATCCCGAAGGCGACAATGGAAATAGTCAACCTTCCGCCAACTTGTGACAATGTGAGCAGACTAGTACCACTCACGACATCCCGAGGAGAGATCATGTGGGTTCATCCAGATCCTGCCCCAGAACTGACTCAACCGGGGGTACATTCTACCTCTAAAATCAATGGCTAGAAGACCAAGTCTTGCCAAATGGTGACTTCCTCTCCTGAAGAAGCACTACCCGTACAAATGCGTTCACAGTAGAATGCTCAGCAAGAGGAGGCTCCAAGCGAAGTGACACCTTATGTCACTACTACAGCCGCCGAAGGGGAAGGTCCATCTCAACCTCTAGTAGCCGACAAACAAAAATAGAAGGAGGCCCATTTCGATAGGCCTCTATAAAAAGACACCTCTACGAAAAGACAATGCTTTAGGGTTGACCAAACCCCAAAACTTCGATATACTAGCCCAACTCGCTAGTACTCCATCTCGGCTGTCCCTATTCGAGCTTCTTCGACTATCCAAAGATACTCGAGAGGCTCTATGTGAAGCACTAAAGGACACTGAGTCCTTCATTAGCCAAGTCAAACAGTCTGAATATGATCAGACAGCATATCCATACTGCCACAGTGTTGGGGAGATCATCACCAATATCATTTTCACTCAGCAAGACATGCTGCTCAAGAACAACCGACACAACAGACTGCCGTATTACACAGGGTATGTCGGTACCATCAAGGTGGATCGAATGCATATCGACCCTGGGTCTCCTCTCAGCATCATCCCCCGAACTCTGCTCGAAATATTGTGGATCCCGATGCATCGTCTGACAGCATCCTATAGAACAATCAGTGGCTTCAATGCCAGCAATAGTGAACCACTGGGTAAGATCCGGCTCAAATATCATACCGGTGATCTCCAGATCGAGGTGACCTGCTATGTCGTGGATGCGAATGTCAACTACAACATCCTGTTAGGGCGGCCTTGGCTACACGAATACATGGTGGTGCCATCAACTCTCCACCAATATATAAAATATGTATCCACCAATGGCGTAGTCAGAGCGGAGTTCGCTGATGTCGATCCCTTCCGAGGGATTGAGGCCTTCTTCACTGACTCTAAACTCAATAAATCGATCATCTGGACGATGAAGCCAACGATGCCGACGACGAAGCAGAAGCTAAAGCTGAGGCTGATACTGAGGCAGAAATGATAATCATTGCTCCTCTAAAAGTGTGACTCAAGGGGAAACCTCCTCAGACATCATCCCCTATCATAGTCAAGCTTCATGGGAGAGCACCAACCTCTCTGAGAGGAACAACCACTGAAGCCCCTTTGAAGATACGACTCAAGGGAAAACCTCCCCAAGTGTCGACACCTCTCGTGGCAAAGCTCCGCAGGAAAACACCAGTCCCCGAAGCACCAGCTGAGGCACCTCTCAAGGTACGACTTAAGGGCAGAACTCCTCAGTCATCAACCCCTCTTACTGTCAGGCTACAAGTGAAGGCCCCGACGTCTCTCTCAACACAGTCTCAAGAGCCGATACAGGTCAAGCTCCCGATGTACTCTCTTGAACCACCCAAGGCTACTCCAATACTCACTGACGAGGAACTGGAAGAGTGCATACCGGCCAACGTCGATGCCGCATCCTTCGATGATGTAATTCCCCGGGACAAGATCCAGTATTTTATCAATAAAGGTTGTCTTTGAATTATTCTATTCTTCCACATTGGAATGCCATGTATACTCTAGATAGTACCTTGCAGTCATTGCAAACACAAATAACGACTGTCAATCATGTAAATCGAGTCGTCCTATACCAAGGAGTCTGTTATATAGTTCTATCCCGGAACCAGGACGAAAAACCTATCATCTTTGGTAAGATCGAGCGTCATCAAGACCTTCCACTAGCAGAGCCAGAATCTGACACCGGTAGAATGCAAATATATTGATATAACGATCGAGCCAAGTACCTCATCCAAAAGATGGGTTACAAACTAAAAAATGGCCAGGTTCTGAACTATGGCAGAGGCCGACGTCTTCCTTTATGACTCCCTATTTCGAAGGGGAAGCTACAGGACTATTACCATCGCACTCGATGGGGCGTAGGCTACATCACGCCTCCAATAACCTCAGAAAGTTTAGAAGCAGAAGAGGCCATACACTTTTTAGAAGCAGAAGAGGCCATACACTTTCTCTCATCTGAAGCTTCAACATAGGATTTCGACACTAGTATCGGCCCAATGTTCAGAAAGCATTCTCAGTCAACATGGCATCCGCACATCCCTCAGAAGATGAAGACGATGATCAGACAGTAGAGTTCTTTGGAGAAGAACCCTGGACTCAACGCCTAGGTGCATAATATGAATCTTGCTTCGAACTATAAGAACCCCCTACTGAAGATAAAGTCAAGCAAATCGACCTCGGGGATAGACCCTCTTCTAAACCTATCTTCATCAGCAAAAGCATGGCAAGGAAGGACCAAGAATCCTTGGTCCAACTGGTCGAAGAATACATTGACGTCTTCACCTGGAGCAATGAAGACATGTTTAGTTTAGATCCATAAGTCGTAATGCACAAGCTTAACATCTTACCTAATGCTAAGCCTGTTAAGCAGCAACATCGACACTTTCGTCCTAACATCATGGATGCCATTGACAAAGAAGTAGATAAACTCTTGGTCAGCGGGTTTATTCGCGAAGAACAACACCCAGATTGGATGGCCAATATCGTTTCCGTCACTAAAAAGAATTGAAAAATCTGGGTCTGCATCGACTTGCAGGGCCTCAACTCAGCTTGCCTGAAAGATGAGTTTCCGCTCCTGATCACCGACGTAATGATCGACAACACATATGGATTTGAACGTATGTCCTTCATGGATGGGTACTCTGGCTACAACCAGATCAAGATGTTCCCGGATGACGAGAAACACACGTCGTTCAGGACTCCAAAGGGGTTTACTGCTACACAGTGATGACCTTTGGTTTAAAGAATGCAGGTGCCACATACCAGCGAGCTATAAGCACCATCTTCCGCCAACACCTTCGCAAGAAAGTTGAATGTTACGTTGATGACATCGCTGTCAAGATCCATCTACGAGATGATAACCTACAAGATCTGAAGACAATCTTCGATCTTATGCGAGCGCATCAGTTCAAGATGAACCCCGCTAAATTCTTCCTTGGGGTTTCCAGTGGTAAGTTTTTGGGCTTAATCATCACTACAAAAGGCATCCATGTTGACCCCGAGAAAACCAAAGCCATCCTTGACATGGACCCTCCGAAAAGCCTTAGAGAGCTTTGAGGCCTACAAGGACGTCTCGTATATATCCGAAGGTTTATCGCAAATCTTTTCGAAAGAAGGGAGTCTCCTACGTCTGGACGGAGGAATGTCAGAAGGCATTCGACGACATCAAAGCTTATCTTATGAGTCCCACAGTTCTGATGGCACCTGTCGCAGGCAGACCTTTCCTGCTATATGTACATGCTATGGATCATTCTCTCGATGCTCTATTAGCTCATAACAATGATGCAAGCTACGAGTAAGCCATCTACTACCTGAGGGTATAGAGGTTCCGTAGGGTGTAGAGGTTCCACAGGGTGTAGATTTCGACGTAAGGACTATTACTGGCTCACTATGATAGACGGGAACCTTCATGTCGACTTAATCCACAGACCATCGGAACCTCTACACCCTACGGTCGCCTCCTGGCCATTCGAAGCCTGGGTATGGACATATTAGGACCAATCACCCCTCCCTCATCCAGAGGACATTGCTTTATTCTCGCGATCACTAACTATTTCTCTAAATGGGCAGAATCAATACCACTAACAGAGATTAAAAGTTCAAAGCTGGTCAGCTTTACCAAACATCACGTCATCTATCGTTTCGGTGTACCCTGGAGGATCATCTATGACAGCGGTTCATAATTTATTAGCCATGTATTTTAGCAGATTTTGTGACAAGAATCGTATTCAGAACATGGCATCAATTGCCTACAATCCAACAGCAAACGGATTGGCTGAGGCTTTCAACAAAACTATCGTCAAGCTACTCAAGAAGGTTGTGTCATCTAACAAACGTGACTGGAATGAAAAACTGGCGAATGCCTTTGGGCCAACCGCATAATGGTACGGACTCCGACGGGCAATACACCATTCTTTCTAGTCTATGGAAGTGAAGTAGTATTGCCTCTGGAGATCCAGATCCCCTCACTCCAAGTGGCGATCACAAACCAGCTGACGGAGGAAGACAATCAACGTCGTCGTCTGCAAGAGTTGCAGGCGCTGGACAAAAAATGTCTCTTGGCTCAACAGCGCATAGAACTCTATCAAGCTCGTATTTTACAGACTTTCAACAAAAAGGTCAAACAGAGGACCTTCAAAGTAGGCGACCTGGTTCTGGCAGTCATAAGGCCAGTGGTAATAACTCACAAGACACCAGAAAAGTTCGAACCTAAATAGGAAGGACCGTTCATCATAGAGATGCCGCCTCGCAAAACCTAACAAGAACTTGTTCATGATGCTGGTCAACGAAAAGTTCCAAAAGAAGACTATTCTTGAAACCTTCCAACATGTACTTCCTCCTCCAAGCAAGAGAATGTATGAATTCGACAACCGAGTTCACTCCCCTTCTTTTGTCGATCATATGCTTCTGGAGTCCAGCTGTTCCGTTGTATTTTCTCCCTAGAAGAAGAACAACCATGTCCATATCACCTCTAAGTTGCTTCTCTACACCCTACAAGGCTAAATCTTATATTTCATAAGATGACGCTAAAAACCATGTTTACCACGTCTATATTACCTCTGAGTAAACATCCCATCCAACAACCACGGCGTTGTTTTACCTCAAGCATAGAACATCCACGTCCATATCACCTCTGAGTTATTCTATGTGTCCCTTCCGAGTTATTCCTACCACGTCCATATCACCTCTGAGTAGGAAAACTCTACCATTCGCCCCATATTTACCACGTCTATATGACCTCTGAAAAAATATGTCGATTTTCCCTCTCAACTTATTATCTGTACCTAGAAACCAAGGTACACAAAAGATAATAGGTCCACAAAAATCACAAGTTCATCACAAAAAGTTGAACAAACAAAAGTTCTTTATTTCTTCATCCAATAAGAGTAAAGGATTACATCAGCGTTGGAATGAAACGAAAGCAAAGCTACATCTCAAAAAGTAAAACATCGAAAACAAAGACAAGAGATACTTAAAAGGAAATTTTCATCGGCCTCATTCCCCGAAAGCAAAGATCGCACGACAGATAATGAATCCCTACAGCCAGGGATCATAATTACGCTGAGGCATGTACCACTCCCTCAGCCATCTCGCATATGAAGGTTCTATCTGATTAAGGTCCTCAGCAGGAGCAGGAGATTCAGAACTTCCGGTACTGCTACCTTCTGGCACGGACACCTCCTTAATGGTGATTTTAATTTTTGGAGTTATTTCTTCCTTACTAGTCACCGGTTCTTCTTTGACAAAAAGAGGCGGTATCTCCTCCTTCACGACCGCCTCCGCTTTCGGAATGGACACTACTACACAACAGAAAAGAAGCATCATTAACACAACTCAGCATTGCGCATGCAAAGCAGCGGCACATTAATGTGTTGGTGTATCTCCATGCGCATCGACTTTACCCCACCATAGCGTATATACAGGACCGAAGTCCATGCGCGATTGAGGGAAGCTTCAGCGCATTATTAAGATCAATGTCCATGCGCGTCAGCAGAAAGAAGCTTCGGCACATCATCAGGATCAAAGTCCATGTGCGTTAGCAGAAAGAAGCTTCGGCGTATTATCAGGACCAAAGTCTATGCGCGTCAACAGAAAGAAGCATCGACGCATAATCAGGACAAAGTCCATGCATATCAGCACAAAGAAGCCTAGGCGCATCCTCAGGGCGGAGATCATATAGCTGCACCCATGCACTTTAGTGGTGTTATTTAAAACATACAAAAAAATGTCTATGCGAACTCCCAAAGTAGTAGACCACCCACCGATCACTTCCGGCCGCACGTCGGCATGCGTTGTCTCGACAGCGGCAGCCTCCTCGACGTCGGCTTCGATGGGCTTCTTATCCTTGCTTCTGCCTCGGCCAGCACTGTCACGGGGAGTCTTGGGGGCCATCTCTCTAAATCTAGGACTTTTTTCGAAGAAGAAAAAAGTTTTAAGGAAAAAAAAGTAAAAAAACTCTTTTTCATCAGCACCTAATTATAGGCTCTGCTACGTGCGTGAACCGATGAGACGTGACGTCAGCTGTAGCCGCTTCGGGTTTCGTAAAATCGACGGCTCTATATCTTCCAAAAATATCATTATTATCACTTCATAAAACAAGGCATTATTTTTTTGGACATTTAAAACCAAGAAGAACATGTGCCAATACTCATATGCGTTGAGCGGCCATGCGCCCAGACATGGTATGCGCCTAGGACAACTACTACCCATGCTTCTTGTTCAAAGTATTCCAAAATTTGATAGAAAGTTTTGAAAACTTTGAAGGGGGTCGTATAGAAGCATGGAAAGTATGTGCGTATCAAGGACTAAAACCCTTATGAGCTCCAAAATGGCATGTGCCCTAAAGCGTCATGCGCCATAGAATGTTATGTGCAGAGGAATTCAAAATAGAAAACTTGGCACAGCAAAGGGAAGAGAGATAAAAAATCAGAATTTTATTGCATATGAGAGTCTATTATATGTCCAAACTCTTTGTTACAAAGAAAAACTCTACTACAAAGAAGAATGCCTAAACTACATCCAGGCACATCACCCTGACGTCTCAGTGTAGGCACATCACTCTTCCTCATCAGAGCGAATTACTTCTTCAAGTGCTTCGGCCAATGAAGCATTTATTGAGCAGAACGCGGGTTAGCAATCAACCCGAACCAGGTGGCTCTTCCAGCATAACAGAAATCGGGGCACGACGACCCCGATCTTTGGATGCAATAGGCATCCAATGTCATATTGTAGAATAACACTGCCGACAAGGGGTTCAAACATAAGCTGTTATGTCCATAGCAAACTCGACACATCTCAGTCTTCTGAAGAAGTTCATCGTCAAAGCTTCTTCAACGAAGAGATCTGCAACCAACAGTGCAGCGTCTCACCAACAAGGAGGACCGATCGAGTTCATCTCCATTTAAAAAGAAAAGTGAAATGAGAAGCAAACTTCTCTTCACGAAACTATTTATAGGCCGGGGCAACTCGTACCTATGCGCCAAGTGGCAGTCTCTCCAAATTCAGTAAGATGAATTTGTATTAATGCCAACGAATCTACCTCTTCAAATTCAGCCAAGTCAGAGAGCCATTAATGCCTCAAAGAACTCAACAGACGGACCAATGAGGATGCGCCATGCAGCAAATGTGCCCGTCAGCACCATGCGCTCTGTACTAATGCGTCCAATGGAGCACAGACCCATGGACCCAATGGAGCACAGACCTATACACCCAGTAGAGCACAGATCGATGCGCCTACTTAAAGCTCGCCACCCGTTGAAACATTTAATGCTGGAGTGACTAAAACGATAGCAGCCCACGTATCGACGTCAAAAAAGTCAGCTTTTGCTAAATACGAAGGGACGTAATCATCATTCCTTTTGTCAGTTATAGTTGTGCCCCGCTGTATGGCCGACTGATCACTCGTATGCGCCTCTACAGCCATGCGCCCAAAGTTCTGCATGCGCCTTAAAAGCCATGCGCCCCGACTTACTCCTGATCCTAAAAGACAGAAAACAAGTCCCTGCATGCGCCTCCACCGCCATGTGCCCAATGCTCTGCATGCGTCTTAAAAGCCATGCGCCTTGACTTGCTTATGACTCCTAAAAGTCATAGACCAAGTTCTTCCATGTGCCAGATCCTAGGCGCATCCTGACAGATCACTCTCCACAAAATTTGAGATCTTTGAGCCATAGACAAATGCGATGTTTCATTTTGACTCAGGTCTATCTATGAATGAGTGCTAACCACCCAAGATCTCAACAACATCCAAATCATCAAACTGCTACGTGCCAGCTCCTCCGCAATCCAACAGTGCAGCTCAAATAGATTCAGCTCCAACTTTGGGGAGCATCATCTATGCACCCAACATCATCAGTCACGTGGCATCCCTGCGTGCAAGCTCTCCAAGCACATAACTCATATGCGCACATAACAAGATCATTCTGCTACCTATCAATAGAAGGATCATTCCTTCGTTCAACGGGTCCACGGTTCATTCCCCACTTCCAGAATACTTCAACCGCATCAACATCCAGAGAACTTGCAAGAGTCTCAAACCTCTTTAAGTCACTGCCCGTTTCAGAGCAACCCAGACCTTCAGAGAGTTCGATATTGTCGTCACATTGTCAACGAAATCAACGTATTACCACTCGCTCCATCGACACAGTTCTGAGACAAAAACAAAAGTGTACTCCTAGTACTACGTCAAAGTCCTACATTATACTCTATTCTGTTTGTAATTAAACACAAAGTTCAATACAAGCCTGTTGTTCTCGTTTTAATGGCAAATATATATGCATGATACCTGTCTCCTGCACACAACATATCCCTGGAACATCCCTCCCACTGAAGTGGAACTATAGTGACTAGGTGTCATTGTACCCACATCACCTATATATGTACAGGGTCACAAGGTTTGGCCCCTACCACTAATGCACAATAGGGCATACTCCTATGCCTATCTGCAAACACTCACTTGACCTACTGAACACTCTATATAAGCCATTGCACACGACACAGATACTTGCACAATGCCACACTCTCGTTTACACATTGACACTCATCATTGCCTTCACACTAACCTAGACACCAACTGTAGAGAAGGTATGCACACATACTATGTGCATAAATGCATATCAAAACTGGACTGCATATAGGCTATACACAATTATAACATGTCTTGCCTGCGCTCCAAGCTGGAAAGTAGGTCGAACTGGTGTCCAAATCGATGTCCAATAAACCTATATTTGTTCAATTAGAAGATAATAAATAACTAAGATTTCAATTAGCATCTAATTTAATTATAGGCTCTATTGTTTCTTGGTTTTGGTTTTCCACTAGGTTGGCCTATACTCTTATCCTATGTCTTGTCTAATACCTATAACCAATATCCACAATATACATGTGTATACATATACCTATATGGTTTAGGTTATAGTATACAGTTATGTGATTTCTACAGTACTACCCTAACATCTATGTTGGTATATAACAGTGTTCACATAAACATCCTTAGATAGTTTACCCATCACTCCCCTCTCTAACCATACCCTCTACTTATGGACACACATATGCGTTTGTGTACACCCTTGCACACCAGTAACAGGTCACATGTACCTTCTATTCCCTGAAAACCCACATAGGTGACACACCTAATTTAAATCACATGGAATCCTCTACCTACACTATTCCATGTGTTCAATCTCCTACACAGGTACACACCCTCGAATGCTCACACCTGTACACTGATTTTTTTCTCCAGAACTAGAATCTAGGCACACACTCACGCACTTGTTTACACTATAGATAAGAGCCCCTATATTGCTATCTACTTTAATTATTATCCCATACTAGAACACAAGTATCCTAGTACCTGTAGGTATGCCTGATACAGGTGTCCTACACACAACATATCCCTGGAACATCCATCCTACTGAACTGGAACTGCAGTAACTAGGAGTCTTTGTACCCACATCGCCTATATGTGCACAGGGGCACATGGTTTGGCCCTTACCACTGATGCACAGTAGGGCACACTCCTATGCCTATCTACAAACAGTCACTTGACCTACTAAACACTCTACCTAAGCCATTACATACGACACAGATCCTTGCACAATGCCACACTTTCGTTTACACATTGACACTCATCACTGCCTTCACACTAACCTGGACACCAACTGTAGAGAAGGTATGCACACATACTATATGCATAAGTGTATATCAAAATTGGACTGCATATAGGCTATACACAATTATAACATGTCTTGTTACTAGTAGGACCCCGTTTCACACTCAACACACAATACACTAGTACAAAGTTAATAAACCCAAATCCAACAGTGTAGTGCACCTCAATGTAGGGCAAAATTTGCCACAAGTAGGGCAATTGTTGCTAATGCAAATCTTTCTACCTATACTGATGCCTGTGTATACTCACAGACCCTAGAGGCTAAGTTCACACACAGGAACTCACTATATTTCACTTGTTCTAAGATACACACACTACACATCTATAACTGATACACAAATGACTAGTACACATTACCTATTGCCTATCTACTTATACTTGGGGCCCCAACCAATACTTAACAGTGTGCACACACTGGTAACCTTCCTTCATGTCCTGGACTCTGATACACTACACTTGGGTGTGTACCCACACCCCCAAGTTCCCTGTACACAAGGTTATCCTCTGCACTCGTACACATGATCCACTACTATTGCTGTTGTTAAAATACTAACCCACACACAGGTAATTTAGATACACACACACACCCAGACAGTTACACGCTGCACATAGGTCACGAACAGCACCTACAAACCAATATATAGGTACATTAAACCCCAAATACCTACACACTTACCCAGTTTCCCTGATGCACATATGTTGCCCCAAATATTGCTTACACAGGTAGGTACAAGTTCCCCTACTGCTACTACTTGCAGGATTATAGGGACACTAAATACAGGCAGACCTTCTAAGTGTGCACACCAACACATAGGTATAGGTTCCTGTGCACAGTCACATTATCTGACACTCACTCACTACGTGTAGGAATTTCCCATGTACTGGACATAACTCCTGTCTAAGGCTTGCACACACACACAAATTGGGTCTTACTTATGCCTGCATATCCGGATACTCTCACTTCACTGCTACCCAACAGTTGCACAGGCATCACTCCACAGGCTTAACACCCACCATAGTCAGTTTTAGGATACATACATTAGACACTCTAATAACAGTACACTAGCATTACACACATGTAATCCAGTTACTCCTCTACATAGGCACAAACCCTATATGCATCTAATACATATACAACACATATATATACGTTATGAATAATGACAGTTATTCCAAGATATACATGTTTCTATATGTGTAATGTACTATAAAAACTCTATGCTCCAATCTAGATGCACAAGCCCAAAAGTCCCAATTATAGATAGATAAATATACATATATAAGTGCACATGATACATACGACGTAATTACTATACAAAAGGCTCCTCGACACGTGGATACACTTCACCATCACCAAATCCCTACGTCAATATGAGTATAGCCATGAATATGCTATCAAGCTCATAATGAGACACATTACGTGTAGGAATTTGTCCAAATGTACCAAGCGTATCACCTCGTGTCATGACATAATCTTCGATACCGTAATTAGGACACATGAACCAAAGCCTACACCAAAACATGATACATAATCTTTTTGAGGACTTATATCAAACACTTGGTGGTCACAATCCCGTAAATACCCAAATGTCACCATTTTGAGCCATAAATCTATTAGGAATTGGTCCTCTAACATCTGTTTTATTACCTAGATGTTTGGATCTAGCCATTAGAGGGGTCTCCTACATGTATACATGAAATTTGAATATGGAAAAGAGAGAATAGAGCGTTATAGCTATGTAGAATGGAGCTTTCACAAGAGCCCACGAATTTGGGGAAGGAGGAAGAAGAAGGTTCCAAAACCTTGCTAGAGCCTCCACCAAGCCTCTATGAGCTCCCCAAGTCCTTAGCACACCAAAGAGAAGAAAGGGGAGAAAATTTAGAGGAGTGTGGAATGACGAAAAAATAGAAACCCTAGGTTTGCTATGGCCGGCCAAGAGAGGGCTTTGTATGGGTTTAAATAGGGTTCAGTTAGCCCTAAACTTCTTTATGACAACTAATTCGTTAAAGGCTTTTAAGGACAATAAGTGTTTGGCCCTGAATAAATGCTTATACTTAACCTAGCCATGACTAGAGTTTAATTAATTAGAAAATTTTAATCCATGAATCTAGGCTAGTTCTCATGCTAATGGCACACTAATGAAAGTTTTTAATTTGGTCAAAAATAATCCTAACGGGAAATATGGTAGTGACAACTATACCCCCTTAGAAAAATTTCATTCTCGAAATTTAAGAATAACACAAACACAAAAGCAAGAACAAAATTTACCTCATGGCATAAAAATATAGGGATATCGCTTGTGCATCTCGTCCTCTCTCTCCCAAGTGGATTTATTGGGAGAGTGATGCCTCCATGTGACACGAACCAAAAAAATTGTCTGGTTACGCAATATCTTCTCCTTGCAATCCAGAATATCCATGGGCTGTTCTGGATAAATAAGACTCGGCCCAACTTCGATCTTCGAGTGGTCCAATACATGTCTAGGATCTGCTACATATCGTCTCAGCTGTGACATGTGAAACACGTTATGCACTCTATCTAAGGTAGGCGGTAAGTCTAGTAGATAAGCTACATCACCAATCCTCTCGAGGATGCCGAAAGGTCTGATGAATCTCGGACTAAGCTTTCCGCCTCGACCAAAATGGATAGTACCACGTGTCAGAGAAATCCTCAGGAATACTAAATCTCTGACCTAGCACAAATAAGATTCAAACAAGCAATAAGGCAAAAAAAAATCCTACCTAAACATCATACACAAACAAAACACCTATACCTCAAACTCCAATAGCCTGCGATGGCTATCGACCCAGTGCTTCTTCCTTCCCTGAGCCACGCAAAGCCTCTCCCTAATCTGCTTCACCTTCTCTGTAGCATCTACGACCATCTCCGGTCCCAACAAGGCTCTCTCACCCACGTCATCCCAAGATAACGAGGTCTGACACCTCCACCCATATGCCTCAAATGGAGACATGTAACACCCATATTCTGAATACGTATTTTGTCAAGCTTGCATGTGTTTCAGACCTGTATTTATTTTCTCAGATTTTGGCATGTACTTGTAATTGGCTTGACTTGTAGATTTTGGTTCTCGTAATTGGGTTTTACCTGGCTTGGTTTATTTTGTGGAAGAGAATTGATTTGGTTTGGTTTGATTTGGTTTAACATGCATTGGTATACCTTAGCCTATGTTCAACCCTCATTCCACCACAACCACCCTCTTTATTAACTCCACCTACTTTCTCTCTCCTCCATAATTCTCTCATTTATTTCTCCATCTTCTTCTTCTTCCTTCCTCTACACAACACCATCACCCATAGGCAAGTGCACCTTGCCACCACATGAGAACCACATTTTATTTGTTCATTAGCTAGATTAGGCCATGATGATCAACATTAGAACTTGACATTTTGTGATTTGGAGTCTTCATTGTTCTAGATCTAGGTTTCAACTATTTTCGGATTTATATGGTTTTGATCTATTTTGGTTGGATTTTTGTGGGTTTTGATGCTTCCATGTGGAAGAGAATTCAATTTTACTCAAGTTTGACCTTTGAAAATCTAGATTTGGCTTTGATTTGACAAAGATATGAAAGTTTGAATTCTTGGTGTTCTTGGTGTTCTTCTCGGCCTGGAGTAGCAGCCTGCAGCCTGCGCTCTTTAGCGCAGTGCTGGACTGCGCAGCCCCTCTCGGCCTGTGTGCTTTAGCGCAGTGTCGACCGCGCAGCTTGCCCTATGGTGAACTGCGCTCAGCCCCATGCGCCAACCATTCCTGCGCATTTCACCCTGCGCAGTCTGTTCCTGCGCATTTCACCCTGCGCAGTTCACTCCTGCGCAGTCTGTTCCTGCACATTTCACCCTGCGTAGTTCACTCCTGCGCAGTCTGCTCATGCGCAATCCACCCCTGCACAGTTCACTCCTGCGCAGTCTGTTCATGCACAATCTGACCCATGCGCCATCTGCCCCTGCTTCCTGTGCCCCTGCGCACTTGGCATCCTGCGCAGCTGACACCTGCGCAATCCAACCCCCTGACCCCGTGCGCAATCCATTGGCTCTTCTATAGCCCTTTTGTCATGAACTTGATTTTACTTAATATGTTTGGAATGACTATTGTACATGGCATGGTATGACAAGGAACTAGCATAACACGACAAGTGACCCATAGTAGTGCACTCCTGGCATGACCAACCTGACTTGATAGTGGCCCGTCGTGGCGCACTCCTGACAAGTACCCTGACATGATTTATCTTGATAACTTGATAGTGGCCCGTGGCGGCGCACTCTTGACTTGACTTGACTTGACTTGACTTGTAACATGACTTGATAACTTAATGCTGTTGCGACGGCTAACCCGACTTGACAAGAATAAGTGGCCTGGACACCGTGGGTGAATGTGTTTGTACAAATAAACCTGTCTTGTCTTGCATCATGTCTAGGACATGAATCCCTGGTTTCCCACGGTCAGGGATTCATACTGAATATGGCTAGGATTAATGACTAGATTAATCAAATAGTTCATGGAGAATTTTCCAGTTACCCGTTGCCCCTTTGGTCCCGGCCTTATATATATATACTTGGGATTTGTTGCTATCCGTCGAGATGAGCGCACTTCCAGCCCGCCGTCGAGTGTGGTACCTTAGGACACATGTATCTTACTACAGTGTGTCTGCTATATCCTGCTATCTTTTCCTTTTCTCGCTGGGATCACTCAAGTAGTAACAAACAGGTAACAGGACTTGGAATTCTCACTGCATCTTGTTAGTAACTAGGCTTGTGATAACCCTAGTTAGTTAAAGTAGCAAGCCGTACTTATTGCTTGGCCGTGGTTGATTGTATGAGAATAACCTGTCTAGTCTTGTCTTGATTCCTGCATAAGAATTACTACCTGTCATGATTTTCTTATATCTTGCCGATAAATGGTGGGAGAATCCAAGTTCCGTTCAGACGAAGGGTTACAACCCCGGTCCTTGTTTGGTTTACGGGTTGTAACCTGGTTATCTGAATAGTCCCATGGTTATCTCATCGTATATCACCTGTTATGTTTTTCCTTAATTCCTGTCTTTATTACCTTATATTATTGTGCTAATTGCTGGCTTTTGTTCTTATTTCGTGGCCTCCTTTGTGGCACTTGCTCTTTCTGGGGTCTGACCCAGCTGGTTTTGTATGGCCAGATACCGGAGCAGTAGCAAAGGATCTACCTGCTTTCCAGCCCGATGGTGAACACCAGGCGTAACCAGGGCAACGAGTGGGTTTCTTTTGTTCTTCCACTCTATTGTACATTATTCTTTTGAGGCGTTTAGCCACCGAGCAAGTGTTAGCTCGTTTGCAACTTTATTTACTGTCTGCATACGGGCTGTAATCATGATTGGCAACTCGAGGTTGATCATGTATGACTTAACTCTTGCTAGTCCTTACATTTTGTACGACTAGCTTCATGATCATCTGGATATGTAATGTTTGGGACACCTTATAATTGTATATTTGGTGATCTGATATCTTGTGATTATTATTAGTTGGTTGAGATTGAGACAATAGGATAATTTATGACCTTAAGAGACTGATGGCTTGTAGATAAACCCTCACATATCTAGACAGCCGTGACCGTATGGTGAGATGGATTCCATTTCATTATACGTAGCTGGCTATATCTGCCCCCGCTCTCCAGTATTCTGGTTCTGGGGCGTGACAAGACATCTCGATACTGGCCTGATAGTTGTTGTTGTATGAAAACTCTACCAGCTGAAGATGATCCTCCCACGAGCCGCCAAAATCCAATACACTAACCCGAAGCATATCCTCTAACGTCTGAATAGTCCTTTCCGACTGTCCATCTGTCTGAGGATGATAGGCGGTACTAAACTTGGGCTAAGTGCCCAAGCTAACCTGCAGACTCTTCCAGAAATAGGAAGTGAATCTGCTGTCCCGATCAGAAACTATGCTCACTGGAACTCCATGCAATCGGACAATCTACCGTATATACAACTCTGCGAGCTTCTCCGTAGATAAACCCACCTTGAATGGAATAAAGTGGGCCAATTTTGTCAACCTGTCTATGATGACCCAAATCGCATCCTTTCCTCCAGGAGTACGAGGAAGACCAGAAACAAATCTATGGTGATATGCTCCCACTTCCACTCTGGGATAGGCAAGTGCTGAAGCAAACCACCGGGTCTGTGCCTTTCGGCTTTGACCTGTTCGCATACTAAGCATCTGGAACAGAATTGTGCCACCTCCCATTTTATCCCATACCACCATACATGATCCCTCAGATCCTTATACATCTTGGTAGCCTAAGGATGTATAGAATACTGGAAGCGATGTACCTCCTGCATAACCTTCTCTCACAGATCTCCGTTCAGTACGCAAACCCTAGACCCGTGCCTCAAGGAACCATCATCAGCAACAGAGAAGTCCTCGAGCAACCCAGCCTGGACCTAAGCACTGATACATCTCAGGCCCACATCCTGATACTGAGTATCTCTGACCCGATCCATCAAATCGGACTGAATCTGCAGGCCCATCATCTGCATCTCTAGTCCCGGAATCATGATCTCGTTACCCAAGCTCTCTAATTCCTCCAACAAGTGTCGATTCATCGTTAGATACATAGCCACTGAATAGTGGCTCAGTGCATCTGCAACCATATTGGCTTTTCCCGGATAGTACTGTAAGGCAATGTCGAAGTCCTTTATCAGCTCCAACCATCTGTGTGTCTCCTGTTTAGCTCTTTTTGGTGAAAATATACTTCAAACTCTTGTGATCAGTAAATATTTTCACCCTCTCTCCATCGAGATAATGCTTCCACGACTTTAAGGCAAAAATCACCACTGCCAACTCCAAATCATAAGTGGGATAGTTCTTCTGATGTGGCCATAGCTGCTTGGAAGCATACGCCACAACCTTCTTGTGCTGCTCTAACATACATCCCAGCCCCTTCTTCGAAGCATCCCTATATACAGCAAAACCTTCGGTACCAGATGGCAGTGTCAAAACTGGAGCCATGGTTAGCCTCTCCTTCAATTCATCAAAGGCCATCTGGAACTCCTCAGACCAAACAAACTCTACATCTTTCCTGGTCAGTCTCTATCGGCTCTGCAATCCAGAAGAAGTTTTTTATGAACTTTCTATAATACCCGACCAATCCAAGGAAACTCCTGATCTTTGCAACTGAGCTAGGTGTAGACCAGGACTCCACCGCAACTATCTTCCTCGAATCTATGGATATACTGTACCCCATCACAATATAGCCCAAAAACTCAACCCTTTCCAGGAAGAACTCACATTTGGAGAGTTTTCTGAACAGTCTCTCCTTCATGAGAGTCTCGAGCACGATCCTCAAATTCTATCCGTGCTTCCCCGAGGTCTTCGAGTAGATTAAGATGTCATCTATGAACACCACCACGAACTGATCATGGTATTTATGGAATACCTTGTTCATCAAGTTCATGAAGACAGTCGGGACGTTAGTCAATCCAAACGGTATCACAAGAACTCATACTGGCCATATCTAGTCCAAAAAGCAGTTTTCAAAATATCCTCCTTCTTGACTTTCATCAGATGATAGCCAGATCTCAAGTCTATCTTCGAGAACACCCTGGCGCCGCTCAACTGATCAAACAAATTATCGATCCATGGCAGTGGATATCTGTTCTTGATGGTGACGTTTTTCAAAGCTCTGTAGTCAATGAACATACGCACTGACCCGTCCTTCTTCGGCACAAATAACACTGGAGAACCCCAAGGCGACGAGCTCGATCTGATAAAACCTTTCTCAAGCAACTCATCAACCTACTTTTTCAGCTCTACTATTTCATGATTATTGATTATGTACACATTCTGTGCTACTGGCTCAGTACAGGATATAAGGTCAATAGAGAACTTCACATCTCTATCTGGTGGCAAGACAGATTCTCAGGAAAAACAACAAGGAGCTCCGTAATGATAGGTGAGGTAGCTCCTTCTGCTCTACCAAAGTCCCATAAATAGCTCTGCTACTCTGCTCCTCTGCTCTACGGCTCCTCTAGCAAACGCAAACACAGGCTCTCAGGAGGACTAAACACAATGCACCTACAGTGACAATCTATACAGGCGTACTTCGCACTCAACCAATCCATTCCGAAAACTATATCAAAGTTAGGAAGTGGCAATATGAGTAAGATGACGCATAAGTTCTTGCCTCCCAAGGTAATGCAACGCTCGACATAGATATCCTTGACTAGGATAATGCATGCGCCAGTCAAAATCTTACAACTACTATCCAACGGTACAGATATAATACTATGCTTAAACACAAAAGCCACAGATATGAAAGTATGAGTAGTACCAGAATTAAATAAGATAATAGCTAGAAATAAATCAATAAGTACTAAACCTGCGATCACATCAAAAGGTGCCTCGATCTCCTCGACCGTCATAGCAAAGGCCTTGCCCCTCTGCTGATGCTGGGCAAAGCATTGTTGCTGAGTAGGTAATGGCTCCCTCTGCGACTATGCTACAACAAGCCTCGCTGGTGCTTTAGGGACAAGAGCCATCCCCTGAGCTGGACGAGGAGGTGCCGAAGGACACTCCCTCAGTTGGTGCGCAAAAGATCTACATAATAAACAGACACCAAATCTCTTCCTACACATGTCCCAAGAGTTCCCAGTCTTCCTATAGTAGGCACAAGTAGGAGCTGGTCGGGCCTATCTCTATGGATGATGTGGGACAACTACTCGGGCTGGTGGCTGGAAAGCTTTCGGCTGGAACAATGGAAGCTTCGTTGGTGCCTGACTGTTGCTATCCCCGATAGAATCTCGATACCTCTTGGGTCTAAAACCCAAGTCGTCGTCTGCCACCTGAGCCAATGCTACTAGATCAGCAAAAGTTGCATCCTTGCTCGTGGTGACATGCACTCGGATCTCCTTGGCCAAGCCCCTCCTGGATCTGTGGCTCGATCCACAGGATCCCTCATCATATACTCAACGAAGCGACTGAGTTTGCAAAACTCGACAGCGTACTCATCCACCGATAATCCTTCATGTACTAGGTTCCATAACCGATTCTCCAGAATCCCTCGAGCCATATCGGAGTAAAACTTCTTCTTAAAAAGATCTTTGAACCCATCCCAAGTCAGACCAGGTGCTGACATCTGGGGCTTGGTCCAAAACCAAGTGAGCGCAAGATTGAAGAACTACAAACCCGCCGCCTCGACCTTTCGGTTGTCCGAAATCTGAGAAATCCGTAAAGATCCTCTCCATATCCTCAAGCAAATCGTCCGCATAAAGGATACCCTTCGTACCCTTGAACTCTCGGGTATACATCTTTTTGAAATCAGAGATGGTACCCCGCTTCTTCTGCTGTAGAGCGGGCTGCTATATAGTAACCCTTTCCAAGGTCTCCCGTGCTACCTGGTGAGCACTCTCCATGCCCTACTTATCAGATCAGTCTGAGCTCGGTGCGCCACTGCCTGCACCCTCTGAGCCTCAGCCTGAATCCTCTGAACATCCACTATGCCCTGGATAGGTGCGAACAGCTGAGCCCTATCAGTGGGCATGCCTTCAGGGAAAGAAAATGGTGGTGGAGGTGGTAGACCCTCTGAGACAGATGGAATGGTCCCTGGGGCTAGAACAGTCCTTTGGACTGGAGCAACAGGTACAGCCTCCTGAACCTGTGGAGGTGGAGGCACAGCGTCAAACGCTCCTTGACGAGCCGGTCGAAAAGTCGTCGACCTCTCAGAAGCAATAGCTGGTGCAACCGTACCCGAAATACGAGCCCTGGTCATTGGTGCCATCCTGGGGACAGATTGAAATAAGGAGAAATCAATATGGCACAAGATAAGATATCAAGGAATGACAGATATTAAGATAGAATTTATTCAAGAATAGAGTTAAAAATAGTATATTCATGCAGAATAGAAATCTTAGTTGTGATTGAGTACCATAACTATCCTAGTAATCCTTGTCCTATTGTAGGTTCGTAATAGGACCTCTAAACCAAGGTACTACCATAACATCCGTACTAATTGCGAAGCTGGACCTGCATGGGCGACCATAAAAATATGTCACGACCCGGACCCGAAATCGGACATTAGTCGTGAGTACGTCTAGCCTACGCCGCAGCGTCCGTGGTAGGAAGCTGTCTAATCAACATATAAAATCCCAACCACACAATAATGTATGATCTCACAATGATAAGGCATTCAGAGATGGGAATAATACGGAAAACTAAACTCAATCACATTAAAACTAAGATAGAGAGTTCTAGAATATATCATGAAACATAATCCAGAGCAAATCATAAATCTAAAAAAATCCAGAAAAAATACCAAGTCACCAAATATAGTTTTTACAGGCCAAGAATGAATGCTGGAAACAAATCTAGACCCAATAATGTGAAATCAAACTAAACTAGGCTAAAAATGACCCGGCCCTCCAAAATAGCTAACTCGGTCTCAGGTCCTCTGTCAGCTCATAAATGTAGGGTAACAAGCCTCTAACTCGTCATCTAAAAATGTGGTTATCCCAGTCAGGATTGGAGCAATAACAAAACATTGAATAATAGTCCATAACATGATAAAGACCATATAGCAAGAGTTAGGATATGTAAAAATAGATTAAACAAGTAAACAGGTAAAACTAAGTAGCAGATTAGGCAAAATAGTAAAATATGGGAAACAGGTAATAAATGATGTAATCAGAGTGAACAATGTCAAGTCCTTAACTTCTAGGTGTTATTTGAAATACCGGTTCGACATGTGAATGGCTTAGGTAATACGGCAAATCGCACACGATAATGTGCAATTGCTATCTACACGATACGGCAAATTACACGTGAGATGTGTAATTTCTATCCACACAATTAGACACGAAGAACAGATAGGGTGTTCACACGTCTACTGAGGTATTTTTCTGCCTGACACTTAGTATTTATGGATTTAATTTCACGTTAGTAAGATGGACGAATCACGAAAATCACGATAAGACACGAATCACGGATAATGGTGAAGTAAATCCATATAATACCAATCACATGTAACGAGAGTGTCACAAACACGATAGGAATATCTGCATCAAGATATAAAGACAATATTTAGAAATGAAATAAAATCAGTGCATGTACTTGCCTGCGCTCCAAGCTGGAAACTAGGTCGAACTGGTGTCCAAATCGATGTCCAATAAACCTATATTTGTTCAATTAGAAGATAATAAATAACTAAGATTTCAATTAGCATCTAATTTAATTTTAGGCTCTATTGTTTCTTGGTTTTGGTTTTCCACTAGGTTGGCCTATACTCTTATCCTATGTCTTGTCTAATACCTATAACCAATATCCACAATATACATGTGTATACATATACCTATATGTTTTAGGTTATAGTATACAATTATGTGATTTCTACAGTACTACCCTAACATCTATGTTGGTATATAACAGTGTTCACATAAACATCCTTAGATAGTTTACCCATCACTCCCCTCTCTAACCACACCCTCTACTTATGGACACACACATGCGTTTGTGTGCACCCTTGCACACCAGTAACATGTCACATGTACCTTCTATTCCCTGAAAACCCACATAGGTGACACACCTAATTTAAATCACATTGAATCCTCTACCTACACTATTCTATGTGTTCACTCTCCTACACAGGTACACACCCTCGAATGCTCACACTTGTACACTGATTTTTTTCCCACAACTAGAACCTAGGCACACACTCAAATACTTGTTTATACTATAGATAGGAGCCCCTATATTGCTGTCTAATATAATTATTATCCCATACTAGAACACAAGTATCCTAGTACCTGTAGGTATGCCTGATACAGGTGTCCTACACACAACATATCCCTGGAACATCCATCCCACTAAACTGGAACTGCAGTGACTAGGAGTCTTTGCACCCACATCGCCTATATGTGCACAGGGGCACATGGTTTGGCCCCTACCACTGATGCACAGTAGGGCACACTCATATGCCTATCTGCAAACACTCACTTGACCAACTGAACACTCTACCTAAGCCAGTGCACACAACACAAATCCTCGCACAATGCCACACTCTCGTTCACACATTAACACACATAACTGCCTTCATAGTACTGACCTATACACCAACTGTAGAGAAGGTCCGCACACACACTATATGCATAAGTGCATATCAACGCTGGACTGCACATAAGCTGTACACAATTATAACCTGGACTACACAATTATAAACCCGAATCCAACAATTATTACAAGGAAAATGATGATTCTTGATGGTTTATAAGTTGACGGTCGTAAAAAATCATCAATAATAGTGGTTATTTTGACGGTTTTAGGCTTACGTCAAGGGAAGACAAATTTTTTGTCCATTTAGCAATTTTATAGCATATATGTTGACAGTTTCGAATGATCCGTCAAGAAAGAACATTTTTTATATGGACGGTTTGTTGATAACCGTCAAGTAATCCATGTGCGAAAAAATTATCGTGCATATTTTAGCTGCCATTTTAGTAATTTTTTTTAATTTTTTTAGTGTATCATCTATGTTGACGGTTACGTAAAACCTCGAAAGCTGCACTTATGGAGTGAATCCTCCGATCCCTTAAAAAAACCCTCGAAGGGGTTCTTTCATCTCCCTCATCCTCCTCCATCTCCCCCAGCTCCTCCCTCTTCAATGTCTCCTCCTCCTACCTCTTCATCTCCTCCACCTTCCTTCTCCAAAATAAAGTGGCTCACCACTCGCCCCCCGTGCTACTACGGATAAAACCAACAATGGCAGCTCTTCCTATCTCCGTGTCCTTCTCCTCTTCTTCCTTTCTCTGATGTCAACCATCGTCGGAGAGTCCTCTCACCAAACCCTAGCTTCTCCTGCCTCTGCTATGCCGGAACCCTAGATCCCGAGCCAACCCCCGAAAACCCTAACCCCAATCCTAGGGAGCGACGGAGGGCTGGTGCGGTGGTCTAGGTCGTGGAGGTCCAAGGCCAGGACCGACGTGCTTGAACGCACCAACAAAGTGACTTCACCATGCACTTCTAGTTCTTCAGCATGCTTATATACCTAGTCGATTTGGTGAGCAAAGATTTTTCATTTTTAGGGTTTTTGGCCATTTTTTCTTTTATGGGTAAAGAAGTTGAGGGAAGTGGTGGAGGGGGAGGAGTGGGGAAGCTGGAGATGGGTTTCTATATTTTAAAAAGCAAAAGCAGTCAACAATAAGTAATCCCACATCCAGCCTTGGAAGAACCCTACCAAAACTTGAAAAATCACAGTTCCAAGAAAAAAACAGAGAAACCATGTCCGCTCCTCCCCTCTTCCTTTAACCTAGGATTTCACTCTGCTCCATTTCTTTAGCTTTGAGAGCCACCAAGTAGTCCATCCAGTCCGATGCTGCCTCTCCACAGCGCCATCGCCATCGCTCGGCTCAAGTCTGTGCTCTCCGCGGAGTCTCCGAACTGGGGTCTGGTCCCTTTGGGTACGTGTTTGTTTGGTTTTATTTGGGTTTGTTGCCAAGCTAGGGGTTGGTAGAATTTCTCGTATTAATTTTTGGACAAAATATTATTTTGGGATCTCGGTGTATTGATTTATATTGTGTTTGGTCCTAATGTTGCAAAATACGTGGTAGGATCCCTTCCGATAGCACCTGGGAAGGAAGGAGATCGAGGTCCAGACACCATGTTGGTTCTGCAAAAGAAATAATTCGAACAGGAAAAAGCAATCTGGGAGAGGAAATTGAGCTAGGGTTTGATATTAAAATTGGGGATCTAGGAATTACAAGCAGCTAAGAATTATACTAGCTAAAGCTTACCAAATATCATTCGTGCCCCTTACTCAATAAGCCTGGGTATTTATAGAGGATACCCAGGCTGCTACATTCTCTACTGATATGCGGGTACATGAGTATCGACGGTTATTTCTGTTAGCCTTATTGCTGAGATGGCTTATACTAGCTGAATATGCTAAATATGCTATATAGTGATGCAAACCTCCTGAGCTGGCAATGATGATTGGGATCCCTCTCTGAGCTGGCAATGAGGAAAGGACCTGGCATACTTGGAGTTGCGACAATACTCCGTCCATCAATTTGACCTTGTCTCAAGGTCAAAATAAGGAATTTTTTGATGAATTATTCATATGGCACCCATGTGGCTTCTTCAGTTGAGCTATCTTTCCAGTGAACCAGGTCTACTACAGCTTGGTTCCTCCTCTGCACAAGTCTTCTTTCGAGCACCTAATGTGGTTCCTGGATAATTTCTTCCCTGTGAGTTGGAATGCCATTTTGAACTTCAATATGATGGCTAACCTTCTTTTTAAGCTGGGATACATGAAAGACAGGGTGGATGAGAGCTTCCTCTGGTAATTTAAGCTTGTAAGCTACCTGTCCAATTCTTGATAGGACCTGATATGGCCTATAATATTTAGGAGATAGCTTTTGTGGCCTCCTATGGGCTATGGCGATTTGTCTATAAGGCTGAACCTTCAGATACACCCAGTCTCCTTCCTAAAACTCTTTGTCAGTCCTGTGTAAGTATGCCATCTTCTTCATCCTGTCTTGAGCGATGATTAGATTATCCTTCAAAATCTGTAGAGTATTGTCTCTTAACATTAAACCCTCTGCCACTGCTCTGTCTTGAGCCATGATTAGTTTATCCTTCAAAATCTGTAGAGTATTATCCTTCAAGACAATGTTCTGATCTGTGATCCATGATACCATGTAATATATGCCCTGTATCTGCCCTCTTATTTAAATTGTCCTGCATCCCCTCTGTGAGCCAACTTCATTTAACTAGTCTACTGTTCAGTCTATTTAACTGTAGTATCTTCACTTCATTTACCCATTACTTGTACCAGTTTTTGTGATTCTCTCAATTTATTAAAGTTCAGTTCCTATATTTCCTTAAGAATCAATCCTTGTATCTAAATAATCCAGCCCCTGAATGATTGTTCAGTCCATTTGGAACCTCTGTGTAGTCCACTTTAGGTTGTTGTCATGTCATTTATGTTCTAACTATTAAACCCAACAAAAGAGGGGAAGATTGTCTTGAAGTGATATGTTTCACCTTGATAAAAAAACAAAGTACAATATGGTTCCATGTCATTTACGTTCTAACTATTAAAGCTACAACAACAAAGCCATTATCCCAAAATTTTCTTGTTTGGCTATTTGAATATCTTTCTATTCAAGCATATATGTTTCTATTTTTAGGCCGTTAAAATAATTTAAATGGTCGAGGATCAGTGATGTACCACAGGAAAAACCTCGCTGAAAGAGTCCCAAACCAACCAAACAAATGACAGGTGCCAACCCAAGAGGACTAAAAAACTTGTGAAGATTATTTGCATAACTAAGGATGATTGATGATTTTCTTTGTTCTTGTAATACTTAGATGTTAATGACAAGTTATGTTTTTTCATTATGTGAATATAGTTTGAACATACTAGGTGACAACCTCTTAATACTTACAGAGTCATCTAGAAGTATCCTTTATGATAGACTGGGCTATGATGAGGACATGAATTTGCTCAATGATACATTCTTCATTTTAAGTATCAGTTTTTTAATGATACACTGGGCTATGTTGGTTCAGTCTTCTGAGCCCTTTGTGGGAAGGTGGTTGATTGGGCTATGAGAGGACATATATTTCCTCAATGATATATTCTTCATTTTGAGTATCAGTTTTTTAATGATGCACTGGGCTATGTTGGTTCAGTCTTCTGAGCCCTTTGTAGGAAAGTGATAGACATGGCTGTGTATCAGTCTTCATGACATTCTTTACTTTAAATATCACTTTTTTTTTCAAGTATCAGTCTTAATGATACACTGGACTATATATGATACGATGTAGTTTATTTTGAGTTTCAGTTTCTTATAGTCATACATTAGGCTCTCACTTTAAATATCACTTTTTTTCAAGTATCAGTCTTAATGATATACTGGACTATGTAGGATACCTGTATTGACAATTCTTTAATAGTGAGTTGAATATATATATATATATATATATATATATATATATATATATATATATATATATATATATGTGTGTGTGTGTGTGTGTGTGTGTGTGTGTGTGCGTGTGTGTGTGTGTATATATTGATAATTTGTGTTCTTGTTCTCTCAGGAACTTGCTAAAAAATGAAGGTGCATGCATGTTGTGAATAGGGGAATGTTGTGGATATAGGAGGGATGTGCTCCGATCTGGTTTGCTACTATTTTGGTTTCATTTTGTATGGTTGGATTATGTTTTGTGGTGACAAGTGATAGATGTTTGTGGTTTGGATGTTTAAGGGGTATGGAAATAACAGATGTGGGATATGTGTACTTTGTAGTTGGATTATTTTGTGGTTGGACAAGTGAAGAAAACATGTGGTAGGCTGTGTATTGGAAGTTTTTGTAGTATGAATAATACAGTTTGTTAATATAAAATTTAGGTTTCATAGTAATTTGATGTGTGTAGCTTCTGGATTGATATATTATATATAATTTTTGATAGAATTTTGGCAAGCTTCTCTTGATAGTACTTTGGATAGCTTCTCTTGACGGTTGTCAAACGTCAATTTTAATTCAAATCATGTTGCATAATAGCCTGTGAATAAATGCTTTTCTTGACGGCTAATAACCACCATCTAGGCCGGAGTCAAGAAAAGTTTCTGCCTAAATTGACGGTTTCTAAAAACTGTTATCTTGACGGCTAAAAACAGTCAAGAAAAGTACTTCATATGACGACCAAAAATCGTCAAGAAAAGTCCTTCCAGTGACCGTCAAGAAAGGGGTGCCCTTTTCTTGACTCCAGCCTACTTGACGGATCCGCAACCGTCAAGATACCCATTTCTTGACGGGGAATCACCGTCAAGAAAAGCCCTTATTCTTGTAGTGAATGCAGTGCACCTCAATGCAGGGAAAAATCTGCCACAAATAGGGCAATTATTGCTAATGCAAATCTTCCTACCTACATTGATTCTTGTGTATACCCATACACCCTAGAGGCTAAGTTCACACACAGGAACTCACTCTATTTCACTTGTTCTAAGACACACACACTACACATCTATAACTGATACACATATGACTGGTACACATTACCTATTGCCTATCCACTTATACTTGGACCCCAACCAATACTTAATAGTGTGCACACAGTGGTAACCTTCCCTCCTATCCTGCACACTGATACACTACCCTTGGGTGTGTACCGACACCCCCAAGTTCCCTGTACACAAGGTTAGGCTTATCCCCTACACTCGTACACATGATCCACTGCTACTATAGCTGTTAAAACACTAACGCACACATAGGTAATTTAGCTACTCACACACCCAGGGAGTTACACACTGTACACAGGTCATGGACAGCACCTGCAAACCAATACAAATGTACATTAAACCCAAAATACATGCATACTCACCCAGTTACCCTGATGCACATGAGCTGCCCTAAATAATGCATACATAGGTAGGTACAAGTTCCCCTACTGCTACTACTTGCAGGATTATAGGGACACTAAACACAGGCAAACCTTCTAAGTGTGCTCACCAACACACATGTATAGGTTCTTGTGCACACATGCATTATCTGACACTCACTCACTATGTGCAGGAATTTCCTCTACTGGGCATAACCCCCTGTCTAAGGCTTGCAGACAAACACAAAATGGGTCTTACCTATGCCTGCTTATCCAGATACTCTCACTACACTGCTACCCAACAGTTGCACATGCATCACTCCAAAGGTTTAACACCCACCACAGTCAGTTTTAGGATACATACACTGGACACTCTAATAATAGTACACTAGCACTATACACATGTAATCCACATAGTCCTCTCCTTAGGCACAAACCCTATATGCATCTAATACATATAGAACACATATATATATACATTATGAATGATGACAGCTATTCCAAGATACACATGTTTCTATATGTGTAACACACTATGCAAACTCCATGCTCCAATCTAGACACACAAGCCCAAAACCCCATTATAGATACATAAATATACATATATAAGTGCACATGATACATACGACATAATTACTATACAAAAGGCTCCTCGACACGTGGATACACTTCACCATCACCAAATCCCTACGTCAATGTGACTATAGCCATGAATATGCTATCAAGCTCATAATGAGGCACATTACATGTAGGAATTTGTCTAAATGGACCAAGCGTATCACCTCGTGTCATGGCATAACCTTCGATACCGTAATTAGGACACATGAACCAATGCTACACCAAAACATGATACACAATTCCTTTGAGAACTTGTATCAATTATACTTGATGGTCACAATCCCGTAACTACCCAAATGCTACCATTCTAAGTCATAGATCTATTAAGAATGAGTCCTCTAACATCTATTTCACTACATAGAAGGTTTGATCTAGCCATAGATGGGTCTCCTACATGTATATATGAAATTTGACTATGGAAAAGAGAGAATAGAGTGTTATACCTATGTAGAATGTTGCCTTCATAAGAACCCACGAATTTGGAGAAGGAGGAAGATAAAGGTTCCAAAATATTGCTAGAGCCTCCACCAAGCCTCCTTGAGCTCCCTAAGTACTTAACACACCAAAGAGAAGAAAGGGAAGAAAATTTGGAGGAGTGTGGAATGAATAAAAAATAGAAACCCTAGGTTTGTTATGGCCGGCCAAGAGAGGGCATAAATAGGGTTTAGTTAGCCCTAAACTTCTTGATGACAACTAATTAGTTAAACGCTTTTAAGGGCAATAAGTATTTGGCCCTAAATAAATGCTTGTACTTAACCTAGCCATGACTAGAGTCTAATTAATTAGAAAATTTAAATCCATGAATCTAGGCTAGTTGTCATGCTAATGGCACACTAATAGAAAATTTTAATTTGGTCGAAAATAATTCTAACCGGAAATATGGTAGTGACACCAAGTGTGGCGTGTATCAGAGAGTTATTGACAGCCTTGTAATCGATTCAAAGTTATCAATAAAAGAGATCTTGTTCTTTATATCATTGTGTTCACTTTGGTTTTCTACAATATTGTTTGCTGCTTCTTACTCTGCATTCAAAGTTTCACTGCGTTGTTGTCTTAATATCTTAATAGTCTATTTATGTTATTATATAAGTTCTGGCCTTATGCAAGCGTAACTTAGGCTTGCGCGACATCACGTCCAAGTGAGGACGAACAGTTCTACAGAGATCAAAGCGAGGACGAACGATCCCGCAGAATTGGGATGTGACTCAGTCTCGAGTGAAAGAAAGTAGCGAAGATAGCCAAGGTCGTTCATCTGAAACTGCTGATGAAGGTATCTCCGAGTATCTGCAATCCAGTCACAAAGGAGATGCTATGCACAACAGCTAGCGTTGACATGATGGTCGAGGAGCTGGAGACGAAAGAAGATGTAAAGCATTCCGGGGAATCAGTGATCAATGATGAGGAGGAGAAGAAACTCTATCACGGGATGACATGCATGGAATCCAATTGAGGAGCCATGTAATCAACACTTTCGATCAGACTGGAGGAAGAGTATGTTTAGGTCCAACCTCGATTCAAGGTGTTTAGAAGGACAGTCTGGACATCATAAAACGTCGATGGGAATTGCGACGAAGACAATGGAGAATTAGTGGTTGAACTAGGCTCAAATTGAGCAAAAGCAACAACACCGGTACACCACCAGTATACAACCGATGTACTGATTCTTGAGTCAAAATTGGCTCTGTTTGCTAGGCGAAACAATTGTGGTATATCGCTAGTCGGTGAATGGTGTAAATTCAGACCCAAGTTAGCATTAGTAAAGTCTGTGTGATCAAATCTGGACGACCAGGATTACTACTAGGTTATTTTAGGAATTTTCTATACTCTAAATTAGGTTTTCTCAACCTACATATATGCATTGAGGGTGGTTGGGATGTAGAATCTCATACGGAAGATTCAGGGTGCAAGTCTACAGAAAATCTAAAAAAAAAGTCTATGTTTTGTTCTTAGGGCTTGTCATTCGAGACAGTTGGAAGAGGAGATCTATTTGGAGAGTCATCTTCTTTCGTTCTGGGAGATCATCACATGGTTTGGTGAGTGATTTCAGTTTTATCTTCCTTTCTTTCTTTCGAGTTTGGTGAGGGAGTCAACTTTTCAGCAAGTACGGGGGGCGGGGCAGTCAGAGGGTGGGAGTGGCTGGAGGGGGCAGGAGGGCGGGGGAAGGGAGGGTGCAGGGCTAGTTAAAAAAAAAAATTTAGGGTATAAAATTAAAATTATTTAATAGTTAATGGTATCAAGTTGAGTAAAAAATGTTGAAGATATCAAGTTGAGAAACATGGATATATGAGGATATCAAGTTGCAAACATGTCAAATAGTTCTATAAAGTGAAAAATAAAAGATCTTGTGGTTATAGTTCTATAAAGTGGAAAATAAAAGATCTTTAACCTGAAAACCATGTGATTCTGTAACCTGCTTCACAACAAACTCTTTAAAGAGAACTATCCGAACTTTGTCACGTCACTTTGTTCACGCGAGTCCATTGTATCCAAGCCCATTGTATCTGGACACTTGGTTTTTTCCTTCAACAAAACGATCTTGTGTACACCAATACCACTGGCCATGTACACTTCCAAATTGTAGTATTGTCTTTTGGTACACCAATACCTCTGGTCATGAACACTTCCAAAGAAGAACGTTGAATGAAAGAGGAAACAAACAGCACAAAGTAGAAACGGATACATGAGACTTTGTTTCCACATAAAGACCCCAACCTCATCTAATTAAAGGCAGTTACTCAATGTAAAAATAAATTTAATTTTCATAAACATAAAAAAGGGTACAAGTATGGAGTAATGACAACCAAGCCAAACTATACAAGAAGTAGATTACTCCTATATGTGACTTCCTAATACCCACACATAATAGGTTCACTAAACAAACATTTACAATGTACACACACTAACTATTCACACATACATACATACATATGCTAATTATAACATGCAACCACTCATGACTTCATTGATCAACAGGTCCAAGACCATTGCAGCCCCCCGGATCCCACCGTCACGGTCAGGTCCCCGGCCACTGCCGGATCCGGCATCCCCGTGTCGTCGGCCGCAATCAGTGGGATCCCCTGAAACGCGTCGAGCCCGAAGTCCTCGGCGTTCGGCAGCCCCATCACGTACTCGTTGAGGTCGTCCAGCTCCACGTCTCCGTAGTAGGTCGCCTCGGCCCTCGACTCGCTCGACTGTTCGGTCGTCGTCGTCGCCGTGGACGTGGCGGCCGTGTCGGCGGAGGAGGAGGAGCGCTGCGGAGGAGGAGTTTCGGGGCCGGGGGCGAGGTTGAGGCGGGCGCATTCGCCGTAGAGGCTCCGCGCGGCCTTGTCGTAGGCGCGCGCGGCGTCGTCCGCGGTGGCGAAGGTGCCGAGCCAGAGGCGGGCCCCGCGGTTGGGCTCGCGTATCTCGGCGACCCACTTGCCCCACGTCCGCTGGCGGACGCCGCGGTAGGGGCAGGAGGGGTTGTCGGGGCCGCCCTTCCCCTTCATGCACCCCTTGCGCGACCTGCGGAGGAGGCAGCTCCTCCTCTTTCCTCCTCCACCTGCTCCCTTCTCCTCGTCGCCATGGGCTCCCATTGCCAACAACGGAACAAGCAAGAACAAGGAAAACAATACCATAAAGAAAAGAGTAGTAGCGCTACTACTACTTGAAGGAGGAGAGAGAGAGGGGGGAGGGGTTATATGGGAGTGACAAGCAGGAGTTGGAGGCGGCTGGTGACACATAGGAGGGACACTTGGAAGGAGGAGAGACGCTCCACCAGCCAAGGAAAGGATAAATCTTGCATGGGAATGTAGGTGGCAGACTGTGATGATAGATGTGTGTCACTTGCGACTCAAAGGGATGAATTCTTTGTTATGCAAGGGTTGGTGGGCAGCCACGTGATGACCATGATCTTACCAGAGGATTCTTCCGGGGACTATTTGGTTCGCGGAATCAGGATCTTAATTTTTTTTTTTTTTTCTGAATTTGTATGCCAAAAAAGATTAAAAAAAAAATCTTAGAGATCTATTTAACAATTATAGGAATAACGGATATGAGATAGTTTTAGAATAACGATTGTGAGAATTGATTTTTGGTAGTTTTAAGTAGCATTTTTTAAATCAATCCAATTTATATTTGTTAATTCACTGACGAACGGTTTTGAACGTTTCTATACGAGTAAAATTACTTATATGTCTATATATAAACAAAATGGTCCCGAGCACGGAAACTGCAATCCGGTCCACGCCTTGATCATGATGTAGAAGTCTTTATTTAATCAAAATAATAGAAACACATGAAATAATAGAAACGACTGATCGAAAGTAGAAGAGATCATACAGATGAGAATGATAGGGTTTAGTAGTTATAATATATATTTTTGGTAAGAATATAAATAGAATAAAATAATAAAAAATTTCAAAATCTATCAATTTGGAGTGTTTATAAAGCCATCTAAAATTATATTACATCATTTAAAAAAAAAAAAAAATTGAGCCGACTAAAATTAGTCTCAAATTATAAAAAAAAATTCAAAGAATGAGATTTCCAGAACAATTATAAGGAAACCTTACAGTAACTTAGAGCATCTCCAACCCTATTGTCTTGTTAAGTGTTGTAAGTCTTAGGTGGCTCCTATGTGGCATGAGCCACAAGACAATGTCTTGTTTATGTGGCAAAATTATATCTCAAATGACAATGAGATAGAAAAACTCTCTCCAATGCAAAAGTATTGAGGAGACAATAAAAAGTATTTTTTTCCAACTTCCAAGGCATCTCCTCCACTTCTTCAACTTTTCTATAAATATTTCTATTCATAATTGATGATGTGGAGACAAAGTCATTGTGAAGTGCATTGTCTAGATTTAGACAACCAACTTCACATTCTCCTTGCCATGTCATTGTCATGTCAACTTCATATTTTATTCTACATTTGCATTAGAGAAATTTTTTTGAAATAAAAGTTCGTCATTCCTATATGACAACCATTTTTTTCTAAACTCACAATAGGATTGGAGATGCTCTTAGATACAAAATGTTAAGTTTAAAGATAGAATCTCGAAAGGAGCAACGGACTAAAATAGACAAGAATACTACACATATTTTCCTAGTTAGATTTTTGTATTTGAGTCCAATTTCTACCCAAAATGATGGATCTTCTCACACGGTAATGTAATTCAAGACGTCCCTAAAATATTGATACATGGAATAATAATTGACAAGTTCACAAGTTGCTAGGCGTTGCATGACGTGGCAAAACCCTCCTTGCCACATCACATAGATATGTTAACAGACGACTTTGCTACTGAATCACAAAAATGTCACTATAATTCTTGACATGACAGCTTTTTCCTTTTTACTCGTCACGTTGCTAGGACATTGTAAGACGTCGCTGGACTGATGTCATTACCAATGTTTTAGTGATGAGACCATTTTTTTCGTCCTTAAAAATTATGATGTTTGTTCATCCTCCGATTACAAGGTGATATGTGGTAAATTATAAGTCAAATCTATTTTGGAAGTGTACTAGTTGTCACATGTCATTATGTAATTGGAGGATGAACAAATATTATAATCTTGAGGGGTGAACAAAAATGGACTCTTTTAGTGATGTTTATTAGCTTTGCAACATGGGTATTGGCAACTTACGTCCTTGGCATTTTCGCTTAGCTACGGCTTGAAGGAGGTCAGCGACGTTTATTTGGCAACCAGCACCTACTGGCCAAACCCTGGAACGGCCAGTAGGTGCTGGTTGCCCCACACAGAGTTCTGGCCGAACTCTGTGTCGTCGGGGGCTGAAGCGAATTTCAGGATGAGTTTTCATCATTGGATCTAATCCATCGGTCCAGGTTGGTTGCGGGATTAGGGAGATATATTGAGTTTTCTCAACCCTAATTCATTATCGTATGATCGCAACGTAACACAAGTTTGAGAGAGGGAGGAGGCAAGAGTGCCATTGCAACTTCGGAGAAGAAGACGGAGGATTGAAGGTCGTTTTCGAAGGAGATCGTGTTTCGGGTAATCTCTACTCGTCGTTCTCGCTCTTCGTAGCCTTGTAATCATTGTTCTTATTTCTGAATGTTGTGGGGATCCGATTTGGATCGGGAGGAGTTTGTAGAGGGTGTAATTCTTCTATTCCATTAGTGGAGGCTTCTCAGGGTTGGACTCCGATCGTCCCGTGGTTTTTCCCGCAAGGGTTTCCACGTCAAAAATTCTCTGTGTCTGCGTGATTGTTTTTGTGTGGCTATTTTTGGGTTCGTGCGTTGTATTGCTCGGTCCTCTCGCAGGTACTCTCCGGTTTGGGGAAAGGTTTCCGCGTTTCTTTCCCATGGGACCGAGTTCGGCCCGAACTCGGATCCCCTGCTTCCAGCAGCTCCAGCAGCAGCAGCAGCAACTCCGTTGCCTACTTCCCGAGCTTCTCCGACATCGGACGGCGCTCGTCGCACTCCGGGGTCTTCTCCACATAGGTTGGGAACCCCACCCACTCCAACAATTTGGCACATCGTAATTTTTTTTTGTTAGGTGCTTGACCTAACTGACCTAGAATTGGAGAAGATCTAGTGTTTCCTGTCATGGTTTCTTGAATATTTTGTAGACAGAACCCAGAACAGACAACACATGGGGAGGAACAACTAACTTTTATTGGTTTTCTTGAATTGGTAACATGACTGATTACATATCCAAGAAAAAGGAACTGGAAACTAAAAGCCAAACTGGAAACTAAATTGAAAAGCTAAGTAAATGGTTACAATTTCTCATACCTCTCTCTTCCCAGTTGCTCTATTTATAGATTTGATACCTGAATATAATTTGTTTCTATTACAGGTATAGGTAGGCAGTTACAAGCAGTTGGCTGATTGATCCAGCCATTGGAAAGCTTACTAAGACTTTGGGGACTCAGGCAGTTGGATAGTTGACTGAAATTAGCAGTTGGAGACTCTGGCAGTTGGAGAACTGAACAATTGCGCTATGATACTCATGCTCTGGAATCTGGAACTGATGAATGCAACCTGGTACTAAGCACTGGGAAACTGGGAAACTCTCGGGTAGCTTATTGTATCACTAGACACTTATACATGGGTATGTATCAATACCCTTCCCTTAATTTGACATTGTCCCAAGGTCCAAGAAGGAACTATTTTGATTCCTGGATCCCATATGGTTATCAGCAACTTCTCTAGTATATTCTTGTGGTGACTGACTGTTTGTAAAGCCATTTGCAGTCTGGATTCAAGCCATCTACTAAGGAGGAATTAATCATACTTCTTAGCACTTAACCGTCCATTATGACGATTGCTAGATCTGTAGGTAAGGGCATGTAATCAAACTGCCCTGCCTGCTCAAAAAGGGGGCAGTATGAACAAACTGACCTCTGTCTAAACCACCAGGTGCGTGTATCTTCTCAGTCAGTATGTTATCAATATTAGACCTCTGCACAACCTTATCAACACCTGTTTGAGGGGGTATACTTAGGTTACCATTTTCTGTGGATCCGACGCCCTCTTTTTTAGCATCTTCGCCATTAGCTGGCAGTTCCTGATGGTCACCTTCTACAACTTCAACACTCAGCTTTGCATCATCAATTATATTATTGCCATTAATTTCTTTCTCTGAGCCATTTGATCCTTCATATTCACTGATTATCTTCTTGAAGCCGCATTGTTCTATACATTATTTTGCTCATCTACGTTAGAATCGAGTTAAACTCAGAGCCATGCTCCACTTGTAATGTCCCGCTCCGCACGGCGCATTACGCTGAGACGTTGACTCAAAGAGTCGCGTTGACCGAATAAAATTTATCGATGTGAATCAATACGAGAGTTGCATTGTCCCAAAGAAATGCATCGAGTTGAATCGATGCGAAGCGCTGCATTGCCCCGAAGGATAAGTGCATTGAAATAGCTCAAAAATTCTAAGAAATCGAATCGACCCAAGGAGCAAGTCCGAATCGACGCAAGTATTACTTTTAGTTGGTTTCATGTGCAGGCTATTTGTTTACGCTGAAATATTAGATGTCGATATTTTGCCTCATTCGCAATGGGTCCGCAAAACCCGAATCACCGCCTCGCAACGGACTGGGACTTGGGAACGGTAGGCCGGAATCGATCGAATAGTTCAATAAAACAAGAAGTTCTCGAATGGCCAAGTCAGAAGATTTGGCCGTACAACAAAGATATGAAATCGAGCCGCATCAGCTCGACAAACAACAAGGCATATCGATTTAAGGTGGGAGGACTGACTCTTCTTTTTACTCCTTCATGCCTAAGTAAGAATGTATCATTGTATGCTATGTTAACCTATCGACGCCACGGACGTGGTCCGATCGGAAGATAAATCATATTGTGTTGAACACTAGTTAGAACAAATGAAATGAATCGTGCATCAAATGCACGAGTCGCTATGAAATATTGGATATCGCAAAGGCGAGCGCCTTGGTGCGCAAGCCACATGAACATGATAACTGTATTCGGCGAGTGTCTTCGTGCACGAGCCATTCAGTGCCTCCATGCACGAGTTAGAAAGGCTAGCACATTTAAAGAAAATATAGACGAGCGCCCTAGCGTGCAAGCCACGAACCTTGAACATTAAGGCTAAGAACATGGAATTACGGTATCGAGGCGTGCATCGCATGCACGACTCGAAGAGATGAGAACAATCGTGTTGAAACGTGCGTACATGCACGAGATCATAAAAGATGACTTCGTTGCGAAAAAGTACAGATGTAGCATGAATGTGACGGAACTGTCAGATATGACATGATGCCTCGAAAAGTGTTCGAGACCTTCGGGTCATTTGGTTGACGAACATTGAGTTGAGGCATGATGCCATTGAACATTGAAACGAAGTATGGAATGTAAGAACATAAAAAGTTAATGGAAGAAATACGAAATGATAAAGTCTGAGTCTCGGACTCAAGACTATATTTGGTTGTTTGAATAATAGTGCGTTGCATGGTCGAATGGACTTGAGTAAATGATGAGATAATCTCCGTGCACGGGAACGTTCCCTTCGAATGGGTGCGCCACGGCTCCGGGACCGTTCGGCCTAAGAGGGATATAATCTTTGATGGGTGCACATCTGTAAGACGACTAGCAACCAGTTATAGATGTAAAAAGCCGTAAAAGATGGTATGCATACGGTATGTCTTCGGTTGTTTGGGATAGCAACCCAACCCGTGAAGCACCGGGCTACCCAATTCGAGAAAGAAAAGAAAGAAAAGAAATAGAGGAAACAAAATAAGAAACACCTTTAGTCCATTCTGGCACGAATACGCCAATGACCTTTATATAGTTAAGGAACGACGGGTTAAAAGTGCAGGCACGTATGTATCCTGTACACAAAGATCCTGCATAGAGAGCACTTATAATATGACAGGAAAAGAATGAGGCGTATTCACCTTGTGTCAGTGCAAGAGCGAATGCGTATATGTTGGTAAGAAGTCGTGCCACAAAACAAACACGAGATTGCTTGCTTGCCTATTCAATTCGAATAACATGCTTGTCATGATAACATGCTTTATGCTTTTATAAATGCCATAAAATCGACCCTAAGGAGAATATTGCAAGATCATAAGCTAAGTTGCATGATTCAACATAAATACTAAATGTCGGTTTAGAAAGTGGATCTTTTCGTCAGTACATGCGAGGATGAACGTACTGATCCTCCACCAGCTTTCATGCAGGGTACAGAAAATGGATTGCTCACGGCGAAGCTTCGCTTGATCGCACAGAGTCATGGAATGTCGTAGCGTTTGAAGCGTGCGATCACATTGACGCTCGAACTTGCAACATGATTGATGCGGCCGAGATAAAGAAGACATGATGTATGGAACGATGAAATCCTTTCTGGGCAAGAGAGAACTTGAGTGTTGTAGCCAATCTGGCAAATTCAGTTGGTCTATTGAAAGCCTTTGTAATCTCAGTTCATTATCAATAAAGAGAATTGTTTCGTATACTCTGTTTTCTTCCGTTTGCTAATATAAAATCAAAGATAACCATTTTGAGAACTTGTCATCTTGTCTTGCACGAGTGCAACTCCATGCTCGTGCAGCATCACGCCCCCTACGAGGACGATGATTTGGGTGATTCCGGTTCGGGATGTGACAAATTGGTATCATAGCTCTAGGCTCAAAATTCTTTAGGACGTTTGCTTTGTTTCAATTCCAAAGAGTTATCCACTACCAATCGAATCACTCTTGACTCTACTCGATGCCACACTGGATGTTCCATATAATAAGTCTAATACAAATCGTATAATTTTGTCTCATGTGTTCTAGAAATTACATGTTGTTTGCTAAGAAAGTCGCGAAGGGTTTATTGCATTGAGTACAACGAGCCGTAAAATGTTAGTTGCTGCAAATGCAACAAATTGTGAAATGCGATTTGAGATATTGTTGTTGCAATGTAACATGTTGAATGCAAAATGAAACGATGCATGAAATGCAATGGGTTGTGAATATTGGTTGCGCCAATACGAAAACTTAAATAATGCGTTGTAGGAAGTGCAACGAGTTGATTGTGAATATGTGCTGCAATGAAAGTGATAAGTCAATATCGAATGTGTTGAACGGATTTGAGCATTGACTTTGAATGTCGGGAGTAAATTATTGTGCGAGGTGTAACAAATGTCGAAAGTAAATCATTGCATGAGGTGCAATGAATATCAAAAATAAGTCGTTGTACGATATATAATGCGTATTGGAAGTAAATTATTGCACGTGGCATAATACATGTCAAAGTAAAATCATTGCACGGAGTGCAACGGATATTAAAAATGAATCGTTGCACGAGATGCAATGGAAGGAACTGAAATCATAAATCGAAAGAAACGAATCGTTCGGTTGCACCCCGAACTTGTATTGGCAAATGAAAATATTAGCCAAGTTGTGTCGGATTTTGATTAATCAAAAGTTATGGTTGTGATCAAGCACGATCACTGCGAAAATCATGAGTCGGAAGAGATTGTTGGTTCATACCGAGTATGTTACGAGGGAAATGACTTGATTTCCGAGTGGTATATGCCATACCCCATAGGGACTGAATGACTCGATTTTGAGTGGTATATGATATACCACTTGTGCGATGAATTGCATCGACGCGTTGTGAGAATTGCGGAAGGTTTGTCCGCAACGGACGGGAGATTACCGAGACTCGATTGGAAATTTGTATGACGGTATGTTAATGCAAGTGTTCTTCAAAAATTGGTTGGAATGATCAGGCGGGACTCGTATCAATAAATGATATGTCAGACAAAAATTTTAAGTCGGTCGGACGACCGAGACTAACAAAACGATTATGCCTTGAGACAATGATCGGATCGATCCGATAGGAAACTTAAAGTTATAAACGAGTCGCACGACTTGCGATCTCGATGAAAATGTTGAGTGATACAAATTATAATCGAATCGCACGACTTGCGATCTCGACAAAAATGTTAGAATACGCGAATGGTAATCGAATCGCACGACTTACGACCTCGATAGAAATGTTAGCCGATGCAAAGTGTAATCGAATCGCACGACTTACGATTTCGATGAAAACATTGGTTGATTTGGATAGCCGTACCTAAGAAAGATAGTAGGTTATGTCGAGACGAGACTCACTGTGAGTACGACGAAATCATATGAAACTTAGAGGGTACGATTGCATGACTTGAGGGCACGACGTCGGGAAATCGGTAACTTGGTTACGCGATCGAAGTATAACGGAATGCAACGAATCGAGAAACGATTCGAGACGTGCAAAAATGTTCGTGAAGAACTTGGACGTATGCAATGCAAGTTGTCGACGTTGAAACAGAATAAAAGTTGACCCTTACGTTATCGAAATTGATACGACCTATTGGAAATTGATACGTAAGGAACCGTAAGCACGATATGAGAATACAAAACAGAGCGGGCCTACGATATTAAGATTTTAGATTAGTAATACGGAAGTGTCGAACTGGTTGATCGTAAACTTTGTGATTGATCAGGACGAGACCGTAGAGTTATCGACGATTGTTTCGATGCTATAGCATCTCGGGTGTCGACCATGCGTAGATAGACTCGAACTCAATTGTTGACCCAAACTGGATCGCAGTCAACCTAATCTTGATAATTAACAAATCGATATTTGACATGATCCAACTTGACACATAAATCGTCATCAAGCTACAAATCAGACGACCATCACATATCAAGTCAGACAATCATCATCGACGACTGCTCGACGAATACTGCTGGAACTTGTCATTGAGGTAATTTTATTCTTTTATTGAGTCTAGACTATTGTACGTTGAGTCGCATTGAGTACCTCAACCATAGACTAGATAACCAATAAGCTACACAAAACAAAAAGCCAATCTGCCAAAGCCCAACAAAGCCCATGAGCATTCTGTCTCCAAGGAGGCAGAGTTTGGGCCGAACTCTGCCCCCACACAGAGTTTGGGCCGAACTCTATCTCCTATTTCCAAGAGCTAATTTTTAGGGATTGCTCATTGCAAGTTGTCCAACGGCCATAATTTTGAATTTTTGGACAGAGTTCTGGCCGAACTCTGCCTCCCAGAACTAGTATATATAGGCACCCTTTTCTCTTATTTCAATTCATCCAATCTTCTCTTCTCTTCTACTCTTATAGCCTATACATCCTAAAGAGTCGTGATCTTCTCATTTACTAGCCACAAAACTTTCCAAGCCTACAAGGTACTCGGTGCGAGTCAATTAGAAGTTTTGTACAAGAGTCTTGAAGAAGTCACTTGAAAAATTCTAAGTTTCGTCTTAGCGATCTTTCAAGAAGTTGGCGTGCTCTTCTGAGTAAAGGAACGTAGTTGTAAAGCTATTTTACAAATAGTGGATTTCAATCCTGAGCTAGAGTTCTCAGGCCTAGACTAGTCCTCCACGAGGAAAATCGACACTAGAGGGCTCGTGCTCGTGTCCTAGGGTTCGCCTAGGATAGGGGAGCGTGTCCCACAGCCTGCACCGTGTCCACGTGACTCGTGTCACGTGCACGAGACGCGTATCCGACGCGATTCTCACGCGCGCTCAGGTCAAGCTAGGACCAGTGCAAGTCAATTTTCTTCGTGCACACTAAACGAGAACCCATGAAACTTTGTAGGTGTCGTGTCAGTCACTAGGAGAACGTGTCCACCAATTTTCGTGACCTGTCTGTAACCCCTCTTCCCGGAATGTTGATAATATATTTTATTTATTTATTTGGATTAAATGGTGACTTTTAGAATTTTATAGATAATTATTTAGTTAATTATTACGGTAGATGAATTTAAACATGGTGAAGTTTTGAAGTACAAGACGGCTAGGAATTATGGTATGGATAGTACAGTGGCGTGCTTTGACTAGTGTATTAGCCCTGATAGGGAAGGCTGAGCCATAGTGATGTCCTAACCAGGAAAACTAGGCCAAGTTGTGACATGACCGTTATAAATAGTTTAATTATTCATTATTAATACTATTTGACGTTTAGGAGACCCGGTTGTACCAAACTAGTCAAACTGGACTCGAACTGAGCCCAAGCCCATATATGCATCTAGTGTACACAAAGATTCCATGTAGGCATATTTTAAGTAGATGCAATGCCGATTATTGGATATTTTATTTCGTTATTTTTACTAATATTATTATTGTTTTTATTGATCGATATTATTGAGGTTATTATTATATAATAATATTTTATTATTAATGGTTATATTATTTTTGTCAAATAAATATTATTATATAGTCATTTAGGAATAGATAATATAGAGGTCTTAGTTAGATTTATGGAAATACTATATAAGTAAATAAATACATACATAGATAAATAAATATATACATATAGATAATATATTTATGGGTGTATATGCATATAGGTGTATATATATATATATATATATATATATATAAATGTATATGTGTATATATATGTGAATATATTATATATAAGGTGTGTATGTGTATATATAGAAATACGTATATGTATGTATACATATACGTGTATATATAGCTATGAACACATATATATAATGATTGATAAAATAGGAATAAGAATAAAATGAGAAAAGAGAAGAAAACAGGAAATTCCAGCCTAGCCCATCCGGGTCAGCAGGCCACTGGCCCGTAACTAGAACACACCCCAAAGAAAAACCCAGCTTTCCCGAGCCCAAACACCCCAGAACCCGAGCGGCTTGCCGACCCCCTTCCGCTAGTATAAGACCTGTGAGAATTTTCATAAAACCCTAATCCCTCAACATCTCCACGACCCCCAGCCACCTGGGCGGCTCCCTCACGGCCGCGCACAGCCGCGCGAGCGCCGGAGTCGGCAGGCCAAGCCGCCACAGCGTGCACAGGCGCGTGCGTGCGAACGGAAGTGACAGCAGCAGTGGGCAAAAGGTGCAACTTCGGGTTGCGTTTTCTCCACCATCGTTCGTCGAATTCCCGAACCAATTGCTCGGATACAATCTGGATATAACCCTCTTAAAATCCTCTTAAATAGTTTAAATTCTAGTGACACGAAACTCGAGAGAAATCGAGTTGAAGTCATCAAAAAACCTGTCGAAACGGGACACCTAAACCAGTCCGACTACTCTAGTTCGCAGACAGTTTCATCCCAATTCATGTACGATTTCGAAATTCCATTTGAAGACACCTATAGACAATATATAGGAGATGGAAACCCTTCTTTTCGTTTCTGTATTCGTGCAATGTGTGCCGAATGAACAGTCCCCAAAGATTTCGAAAAATCTGTTTTAAATATTAAAAATTAGGAAAAATCTCTCGATACAACGTGCGTCCCGCCAATCCGGGCGACGTGGTCGCGAACCGAAAGCATCAAAAGCTGCGTATCGGCTTCATGGTCGTGTGGGCTTTGACAGAATTCAAATTGGTCGCGTGTGTGCGACGAATTTGATGCATATCCGTCGAAATTTGCCGTATCGACCTCTGTGCAAATTTTCCAATTAGTTTGTGCACGCTCATCAGATCGAGACAAAACTTGCGCCAACATGACCGTATCGTTTTTCTGGTCCTGTATGCCAAGTTTGGTTCGATTCTGAGACAGTTGATTGGATCGCCGTTTTGCGGGCCCCACGGTCCAATTCAACGGGCAATTTTGTGCACGACCTGCCGGAATCCAACTCTGGACATACGGTTGGGTTCGAATCGGAAAACTGAATCCGTAGACATATAATTTAACGACTTTAGAGACCGTTGACTCTGGCACGCTTTTCGATGCAAAGTGGGTCCAACGACGGACATCGTTTTGGCCCAAAATTACCGTTTTGTCCCTGTGTCCAGAATTAGACTTAAGGACAGGCGATCCTAGCTAATTTGATGATTCTAAGAACATTGGTAATGTTTATTTCAGCTCCCGGGGACTGTTGTATGGGTTTTGACTATTGTGGCATACTGAGTGGCTTAGATTATCGGTTTCACCAGCACAGGACCACAGGCGAGTACAGTTTATTGTCTGCATTTCGATATTGATTTTCACTATATTTCATTGATTGGCCATTGGTTATGTGATTATTTTCTATTATAAATTGTTGAGTCGGGAATGAGAAGTACCAAGGATGTGTGATCTGACCTTAGACCGTGTAGACCGTGTTTATTATTGCATTTATTTCTTGTAGACAGTGTAGACAGTGATTTATTTATTGCAAAGTAGACAGTATAGACATTGATTTATTTATTACAAAGTAGACAGTGTAGACCGTGATTATTATTGCATTTAAACTGTGTATATCATGATTTCTATTTGTAGACAATGCTTCTTTATTACAATATTTTCTGTAGATCGTGTAACTGTAGACCGTGTAACTGTAGATCGTGTAACTTTAGGCCGTGTAGACCGTGTCGCATAATTGTTCCGAGACCGATCACATATCAAAGGTACTTCTAACAGTTGGGGAAAGTATTTTGTGTCTATTTATTTGCTATTGGTTTTCTGTATTTCCTGTTTATTTTCAAAAACATGTAATTGATGTCTAACCTCTGTTGTATAGTCATTTTCTTTATTTGAAATTGTATTCAGTGAATTGTGCTCGTTCCATTCCTGACTGGAAACCAACATTTTCAGGTTAGCCGTGGATTCACTTAGCTTGGGGAGTGACGGGAATACTTGCATGCAGACAAAAGCCTAGAGACTAGCTAGATAGTTGCGTTGTAGTCATTCATTTATTTGTACAAGTTTATATTTTTCTACAAATGTAAAACTTGTGATCAATGTAAGTTAAATTAATTATGTGAATGAGCATTATTTGTGATTTTGATCTTCATGGCCGTGACAGCGTTCTACCGCCGACACTGCGGTGTAGGCTGGCTTGAACACGTCTCGTATCCGTTTAAAAAAAAAAACGGGTGCGGGTCGTGACAAGTTTTTGTGGTGGCCCATGCAGGTCAGGTTTCGCAAATCATGCGAACTCGTGATGGTACTTAAGTTAGTTGTACTATTGCGAGCCTGCGACAAGGAAATGCTCATTCACGAATTAAGATTAATTTAATTTAAGTGAATGACCAGGACTAGGAGTCCCTTATACAAATTTACCGATGGGTAGTCTAGGCCATGCAATTTAGGATGAGGGTTATTAATTTTGATACCTTGTCAGATCCCCATAGTTACACTATTACCTCTTGATAGGACGATATGATCCAATGTGGATAGATTATTCACTTGGTGAGGCAGAGTTTTCTAGAGTAATGATCTAACCTTGATGAATTGTTCAATTCATTCTCTTTGCCTCTTAGATATCATCCCCATATCCTAGCCGAATTATCTATATAATTGCTAGTTGCCCTAAGAATCATTATTTTATAAAGTTCTGATTTTGTTATCCATATACGGACCTCGAGTTAGTTTCGATTCAAGTTTGTCCCTCAGAGGCTTGAATACACATGGAAGAGTTAGAATGTTTGTATTCCTTTTGTCCTCAGTTATTTCCCCCTGTTCAATCTTTTATCTTAAGGGTTGTGACTGATAGGACAAATGCTTACGCTTTATTTCATAGGCAACTTGTTTGAATCTCTAGGAGCTCATGGATTTTTACAAATGTAGTTAAAGGAATGTTAGTTAACTCATAATGGCAGGACAGCAGCGCACTGTCGCCATTTATTTAAATTATGAAGACTCTAGATTCCCTGCAGCCAGCAGCGCACTGGCAAGGCACGACCCCTAGAGTTGAAATTAGTCTAAGGATATACAGGTTATAGAATGTTACTAAAACTATGGCTAGAGGTCCTCTTTTGACCGTAACCCTTGTGTCAATATAAGGTAGAGTATCGAATAGCATATCACCCTGAAATCACGAATCCAAGGGTTTACCACAGCCCGAGTATACGGACGAGGCATAACTCTCGGTGAAATGGCTTCAAACGTGATTACAGGTTTAGGATACTATGGAGGATAGGACAATACCAGTATGTCCCATGAGACCCGAAGCAAATATTAGTGAAAGTTTTGTAAGTTGGATAGCACGTCTCCCGATCTAGCATTCCGTGGTCCTTGTGACCTATTGATGAGGATATTGATTGACGCTAATAGGTTTACCTAGAATATGGAATCTAGAAGTCCATAACCCATTAGTCGACCAAGGCTTTGTGGATAAGAAGATAGTAGGATGACCGTGTAAGCAAGACCACCTGGTAATTTTTTTATTCTCACAAAACTCGAACTACTTGTGCCTTCTTTCAAAAATCTTGTATACTTGTAATTTGACTATTTTGACCAAAGTTGCTATCGTAGCCTAGTTTTGCAAGCTCACTCTTTATCGAGCTTGATTCAAGACATATATTTATTGGGGACGCCCACTGACATATTGTCTAATCAGAATCGATGTATTACGGTCTGATCAACCGTAGTGCACCCGGTTCGCTCTCCCTCTGATTAACCTACGTGGATTGAGATGTAGATGTATCTAGGATCTCATCCGCGACTGCTTTGACAATTCCTTTTGAATTATACATTCGCCCTTGAATCACGTAATTGTATTCGATGACATCTTTCCTGAACTCCTTATTGCTTTTGTCTTTCACTAATTGGAAAGACGAATGTTCGTATTTGATAGATAGATACAGCATTTTTCCCATGGCTACGATAGTTGTATACGCAAGTGTAGCTACCATCGGCCAGCCATGTGACTAGAACCTTGCCTTGAGTTACTCATTCTCCTCCCGACCCTCAAACTACTACTGGAACCCCTAGCCATCTGAATTTGAGAATGATTAGGGTTTACCATTGGTCACAATACCAACCTAGGAGACTACCTATTCTCAAGAGACCAAATGTTGTGAGCCTCTAATCAATTGTTTGAAGCTGGGTTTAACTAGAACCCTTGTGAAAATAGTCTGGCAGGTTTGACACAAATAGAAACTCACGACTCAATTGTTAGAAATCTTTTCGTAGGATGTGTCTTAGAGTTGGTTACCCTATCGATAACTCTTGTATACTATGGACAAGTAGGTCATTCTATTTTATCGACCATGTGTCATTGTACACACTCGTTTTCCATTTATTGAGGAACGATCCTTGAGTTGACTCATATCTACCGTATTCCGTTACGCCGTGCCATATTCTTATTTAACAAGAGTCGAGGCACAATATCCGGACTTTGAAATTCTTCTAACCTCATTATTCCTAAAACCATGTCCTAGCTTCTAAGGTGGGTAGACTGTAAGCTTTCTAAAAATTTTAGGATATACGAGGATTACCGATTGATTATAATAATTTCCATTAGGGTGATAATTAGTGTCCCATGGACTCCCACTTTCCATTTAGATCATTTTGAGTTCTCGGCCGTGTCATTAATAATCAGAGCACGAGACCAACTATTACCTTCCAACAAATTTCACCAAGAAGATCTAGACGAGTCCACCTTCCTCTAGGTATATCCTGTCCCACTCAAACACGTCCCCTTGTGCTCTATTTTTATGGTACGACTTTCAGGTAAAAATGACTAACTATAACCCTTACCATAGTACCGGTAAACTTCTTGACTACAACTAGAGACTCAACTTCGACTCGAATCTTTCGACCAATATATGGTTGTGATCGACTCGAAGCCCACTACGCACATGTCACCAGTGCGCCACTCAATTGTGCCCCTCTCGTGCAAATACAAATGTCAATGAAGGCGAATTTTGGGGCTTATGAACCTAACTAACCAACCTGAATGGCAACTAGTTCAATCACTTGGATCGAAATCTATTCTAGGTTACCCTAACCTAGTAGAAATAGTTTTATGATTCGATTCTTGTCCAGTCAATATAGACTGAAATCCGAGGTTCATCCAACCAGCGATTGATGGCCAATCAGGGAACCCATTAAGACCCAGTAGAGCCCATCCATACATACCACCATTTTTGGAATAAATAAAACCGAACTATTTGAGATAGGTCCCTATACCGATCATGTAGCCTCCATCTCTTAGAATGTGGTGTCATTCGTAACCATTATTCCATCTACCTGGAAGTCGAGATACGATCTTGTATTGCATTTATAATCCTTACTCGTGTGTTTAAATAACCACGGGAAAGATCACAATCTTGATTTCTCAAATCCCGTTCTATTATATAACCTTGTTTAGATTAATTTCGAGAACGGAATTTTCGTATTGCATGGACTGCGAGACTCTCAGAGAAACGAAGGATTCTTAGACTTAGCAAGTGACTGGACTAGAGTAGCCCAATCTAGCAAATAAGACAATGGTTCATAAACTTTCTTCTTATCTGCATCAGTGGATACTCCCTACCGCTCTTGAAACTTCATATTGCTCTCGATCATTCTTCCGTATCATCATGTCCTTCCTATTTCAGAGTGACGAATGGTCACGCTTATTAGAATTTAGCAATATTTCTTAGCTACTTGGGTAAATTTGTTGCATGTTAGATTTTGGGTGGTTTGATAGATAGGAGAGGATTATAGTGGCCCTAAACAGTAGATATCTATTGGTAGCAATTTTAGCAAGTAGTTGGATGATTTTAAAGTTTTAGTGACATGAGATTTGAAGGAGTAGTGTGACCAAAGGTGGGTAGAAGTCCTCGGAGTTTCATAGTTACAAAATGGCGAGGAGGAGGATATAAACTGTTTTTGGAAAATTAAAATTCGAGGAGATTAAGGTAATGGTAGATTCCTTTTGAATTTAAGGAATAGTTATGAATTAGAATTTCGAGGACGAAATTATTTTTAAGGTGGGTAGATTTGTAACCCCTCTTCCCGGAATGTTGATAATATATTTTATTTATTTATTTGGATTAAATGGTGACTTTTAGAATTTTATAGATAATTATTTAGTTAATTATTACGGTAGATGAATTTAAACATGGTAAAGTTTTGAAGTACAAGACGGCTAGGAATTATGGTATGGATAGTGCAGTGGCGTACTTTGACTAGTGTATTAGCCCTGTAGGGAAGGCTGAGCCATAGTGATGTCCTAACTAGGAAAACCAGGCCAAGTTGTGACATGACCGTTATAAATAGTTTAATTATTCATTATTAATACTATTTGACGTTTAGGAGACCCGGTTGTACCAAACTAGTCAAACTGGACTCGAACTGAGCCCAAGCCCATATAGGCATCTAATATACACAAAGATTCCATGTAGGCATATTTTAAGTAGATGCAATGCCGATTATTGGATATTTTATTTCGTTATTTTTACTAATATTATTATTGTTTTTATTAATCGATATTATTGAGGTTATTATTATATAATAATATTTTATTATTAATGGTTATATTATTTTTGTCAAATAAATATTATTATATAGTCATTTAGGAATAGATAATATAGAGGTCTTAGTTAGATTTATGGAAATACTGTATAAGTAAATAAATACATACATAGATAAATAAATATATACATATAGATAATATATTTATGGGTGTATATGCATATAGGTGTATATATATATATAAATGTATATGTGTATATATATGTATATGTGAATATATTATATATAAGGTGTGTATGTGTATATATAGAAATACGTATATGTATGTATACATATACGTGTATATATAGCTATGAACACATATATATAATAATTGATAAAATAGGAATAAGAATAAAATGAGAAAAGAGAAGAAAACAGGAAATTCCAGCCCAGCCCATCCGGGTCAGCAGGCCACTGGCCCGTAACTAGAACACACCCCAAAGAAAAACCCAGCTTTCCCGAGCCCAAACACCCCAGAACCCGAGCGGCTTGCCGACCCCCTTCCGCTAGTATAAGACCTGTGAGAATTTTCATAAAACCCTAATCCCTCAACATCTCCACGACCCCCACAACCTGGGCGGCTCCCTCACGGCCGCGTGCAGCCGTGCGAGCGCCGGAGTCGGCCGGCCAAGCCGCCACAGCGTGCACAGGCGCGTGCGTGCGAACGGAAGTGACAGCAGCAGTGGGCAAAAGGTGCAACTTCGGGTTACGTTTTCTCCACCATCGTTCGTCGAATTCTCGAACCAATTGCTCTGGTACGATCTGGATATAACCCTCTTAAAATCTTGTTAAATAGTTTAAATTCTAGTGACACGAAACTCGAGAGAAATCGAGTTGAAGTCATCAAAAAACCTGTCAAAACGGGACACCTAAACCAGTCCGACTACTCTAGTTCGCGGACAGTTTTCTCCCAATCCATGCACGATTTCGAAATTCCATTTGAAGACACCTATAGACAATATATAGGAGATGGAAACCCTTCTTTTCGTTTCTGTATTCGTGCAATGTGTGCCGAATGAAGAGTCCCCAAAGATTTCGAAAAATCTGTTTTAAATATTAAAAATTAGGAAAAATCTCTCGATACAACGTGCGTCCCGCCAATCCGGGCGACGTGGTCGCGAACCGAAAGCATCAAAAGCTGCGTATCGGCTTCGTGGTCGTGTGGGCTTTGACGGAATTCAAATTAGTCGCGTGTGCGCGACGAATTTGATGCGTATCCGTCAAAATTTGCCGTATCGATCTCTGTGCAAATTTTCCAATTAGTTTGTGCACGCTCGTCAGATCGAGATAAAACTTACGCCAATAGGACAATATCATTTTTTTGGTCCTGTATGCCAAGTTTGGTTTGATTCTGAGACAGTTGATTGGATCGCCGTTTTGCGGTCCCCACGGTCCAATTCAACGGACGATTTTGTGCACGGCCTGCCGGAATCCAACTCTGGACATACGGTTGGGTTCGTATCGAAAAATTGGATCCGTAGTCATGTAGTTTGACGACTTTAGAGACCGTTGACACTGGTACGCTTTTCGGTGCAAAGCGGGTCCAACGGCGGATACCGTTTTGGCCCGAAATTACCGTTTTGTCCATGTGTCCAGAATTAGACTTAAGGACAGGCGATCCTAGCTAATTTGACGATTCTAAGAATATTGGTAATGTTTATTTCAGCTTCTGGGGACTGTTGTATGGGTTTTGACTATTGTGGCATACTGAGTGGCTCAGATTATCGGTTTCACCAGCACAGGACCACAGGCGAGTACAGTTTATTGTCTGCATTTCGATATTGATTTTCACTATATTTCATTGATTAGCCATTGGTTATGTGATTATTTTCTATTATAAATTGTTGAGTCGGGAATGAGAAGTACCAAGGATGTGTGATCTGACCTTAGACCGTGTAGACCGTGTAGATCGTGTTTATTATTGCATTTATTTCTTGTAGACAGTGAGACAGTGATTTATTTATTGCAAAGTAGACAGTGTAGACATTGATTTATTTATTACAAAGTAGACAGTGTGGACCGTGATTATTATTGTATTTAAACTGTGTAGATCGTGATTACTATTTGTAGACAATGCTTCTTTATTGCAATATTTTCTGTAGACCGTGTAACTGTAGACCGTGTAACTTTAGACCGTGTAGACCGTGTCGCATAATTGTCCCGAGACCGATCACATATCAAAGGTACTTCTAACAGTTGGGGAAAGTATTTTATGTCTATTTATTTGCTATTGGTTTTCTGCATTTCCTGTTTATTTTCAAAAATATGTAATTGATGTCTATCCTCTGTTGTATAGTCATTTTATTTATTTGAAATTGTATTCAGTGAATTGTGCTCGTTCCATTCCTGACTGGAAACCAACATTTTCAGGTTAGCCGTGGATTCACTTAGCTTGGGGAGTGACGGGAATACTTGCAGACAAAAGCCTAGAGACTAGCTAGATAGTTGCGTTGTAGTCATTCATTTATTTGTACAAGTTTATATTTTTCTACAAATGTAAAACTTGTGATCAATGTAAGTTAAATTAATTATGTGAATGAGCATTATTTGTGATTTTGATCTTCATGGCCGTGACAGCGTTCTACCGTCGACACTGCGGCATAGGCTGGCTTGGACACGTCTCGTATCCGTTTAAAAAAAAAACGGGTGCGGGTCATGACAGAGTCACTGTGTCGTGTCTGCTAGGACACCCGAGCAGCAGGGCAGCGCACCGGGGTCTCGTACGTGCGTGTGTGTCTAAATTTGGACACGAAACGTGTCCAGAAATGTGCTCAGTAGGACACGAATTTAAAGAACACACATAGGGCTACAAATCCATGAAATTAGTTTTCGAAATCAAAATGTTTTGATCCATTCAAGCAATTCATCAAACACCTAGTAATACACATAGACACGTGTCCGATACGGACACCAAACGGACACGAAATCCACCCAAATTTTGGGGACAACTAGGGGACTCCTAGATCTAGCCCTAAATGCAAAGAAAACAGAAATTTAAATCAATTTGGGGAGTTTTACCTATAGGTGCAAAAAGCATGAAAAAGCTCCAAATGGAGGGGTGTTCCTCTTGATGGCCAAATGCTCCAAATGAGCCCAAAACTGAGATTAACCTCCAAAAATATTAAACATACAGAAATTAGAACCTAATGCAAAAGACTATGATTAAAAAGGAATTAAAATGAATTTATGGGAATTTTTGGAAGGGGGAAAAATACCTTTCTTTTTCTATGTGTTGAAATGAAATAAAAGAGGCAAGAACCAATCAATAAGTGTTTATATAGGGTGGGGATCCCTATGTGGCTGGTCACTTATGGTTTGGTTAGGGTTAGGGTGTCAAATTATGGGCCATGGGCCAAGTCACAAGCCATTAAGTCCTTAATCACAAGTCCTTTCATTAAAACCACAAACCATGAAATAATTTCACTTAAACTAATCCCCTCATTCTAAAACTAATCTCTAATGACTAAAATGAGTTAACTCAAGCTAGACTAGGGTTACCATAGCTAGGGTTAGCTTCTAGGCTAGTCCACTAGGACTTAACAAGTCAAGGTCAAACTAGAATTCACCAATTCAATAAATTATCAAATAATTCAAATAAGTCAAAATAACCAAATTACCTCTAGGCTAAAAAAATGATAATTAAATCATCCTAATGACATGGTTAGGCTCTAGGTCATGCAGTCTCTAGGGTTTCACTGGCAGCACATCAAAATCACAAGTCATGACTTAAAGCAGTTTTTAAATAGTTTAAAAATTACCAATAATCATAATATGAAATAATTATCAATAAATAATAGTTATAATTACAAAATTTCAAAATTACCCTCATCTGGAAAATTGGGTGTTACAATCCTACCCTCCTTAGAAAAATTTTGTCCTCGAAATTAATATGATCGTACCCCTACTAGGCCAAACCTCCAGCAAATCAAAGTCGATAGATAACATGCAAACATAATCCTACTGGTCGTGATATCACGGTCTTGATCAGGGTCACTATACTATCTATCACAACACAAAACATCCTGACAGGTACTAATGGAATCACACAACAAGATGGAAAGAAGAACAGGAAAGACAGACCTGCTAACCCGTCACCCGTAGCGTCGGTATACTCGACTGTCAGCACAAAAGCCCTGCCCCTCTGGGGTGTATCCCTCTGATGGTGCGGGGCATGGTGCTGCGCTACAGGTGGCCTAGCTCCCTCTATCTAATCTATGACTCTTTAAGTAATATCCACCCTGATATTCCACTCGATTATACTAGGGCACCATCTATATGGTATCTATTCTGCAATCTGATAATCATACCCGTTTATCCAGAACCATGTTACCAGAATCCTCGTCACACCAGTAAGTATGGCTGCGATAATCCATAGAGTCCACAACTAATGTACATACCTCTAGAATCATGGTATTTAAAAATTTTGCATTGCCGCTAGCTTGGCTGCGAAAACTTTAAATTCCCACACCCGAGAAATACATCCAAAATCAGACTCTATCTCATCGCCCAACCAGCTGATATGGCTGTAGAAGACTCTAGATTCCATGACTGAGGCAACCTAGCCCATAATGTTATCTTGGTAGAAAATCAAGTCAATAACGAATACCAAGAATCAAATTCAACGATAAATTAAGGAAGATAGACAGATACTGTCAGAATCGAATTTCGAGATAGTTTATAATGAGATTCTCAAGGGTCATCCCAGGAATCTTCTCAAGTAGTCCTAACTGTGATTGAGTACTCTCTCAACTAAAGTCTATTCCTTAATTTCTATCGCAGGCGCGCAGCAGTACAACTAATTGTTGCACTACCACGACATCGTACTAATGCGACTCTCGACCTGCATGGGCCACCACTAAAAACGTGTCACGACCCGCACCCACTGTGAGGGTACGAGCACGTAACAACGCCCAGTCTACGCCGCAGTTTCGGCGGTAGAACGCTGTTCTAGGTCACTATCTAACCAACCAATCACGCAATTATATAATGTACTTGTCAAAATATCAACTCCGAACGGAGAACAAGTATAGATATAATGTAATCTCAATCACAGTCTAAGCATGATATGATAACACAGAAGATTATAACTAAGACTAAATAACATAAATAAAACCAACAACTAAATAATATAATCTCAGACAATCTCAACTACAAAACTCAACTTATATACAACTCCAGTTCTAAAACATGAATGCTAAAACAAGACAACTAGCTAAACTCCCGATCACTCCTGAGTGTCGGGGCCATAGGTAGCTAAGCCGTCTCCTGGTCCATAATACGTAGGGCATGTGTCCTCAGGGCAATCATCTGTAAAATTTTCAACAGGTCCAGTCAGGACAGAAACGAGTACAATTCATCAAGAAATCCCAAGTAAATGACAGAGAACTATAAAGCAGTTATAGACAGTTTTATTGATGAACATGGCAGTTTGTATACAGGTGATGGTATAGAGAAACAGTTAAGATACAAGGAAAGTAAGGTAAGTAAAACAAGGAAAGAATCATGGAAATAAAGACTGTAAATAGAAACTAGCTGAACTAGAGCAACATGATATAAGTCCAGAATGTAAATATAAACAAGTACAAAATTCAAGTAAATCCAGACAACATGAATCTGATACCAGGTGATTACAGTACAAGATGAGTCCAGTATAAGATGATTCCAGTCAGTGATCAAAGATTCCAGGGTGAGTCCAGACTATACTCTAATAGTGTGATTTAAAATACCGAGATCGACATGTAAACGGCTATAGGTAACAGGCACATCTCTCACTGATCAGGCAAGAGATGGCTATGCTTCCAGTAGATTCCAGAAGAAGATTCCAGATTTGGGGTATGTCTACATGTCTTACTCAATATTTCCCCGCCCCGTAATACAAGTGAATCCAGTACAAGACATGAGAATCGAGATGAGTCCAGCCAAACGTGATGATACCAGCAATGATTCTAGTAGATTCCAGTAGATTCCAGTAATGATTCCAGAAGGTGATGCCAGTAGTGATTCCAGAAATAGAGGCCAGACAAGATGGTATGTGTGTCGCATACATGAATCCAGAATATCCATACGTGTTGTAAGAATCACATAAAACTAACTAGAACTGAAGTACAGTAATTGACAAGTAAATGAGAGAACTATCAGAGAATATACTCGCCTGATACTCTGAAAAGAGTATATAATGTCAGATGTCTGCAACAGTCACAATGTCTTAAATAGAGAAATATGGGTTATAATGTGATTAAAATAAGACAGATGAAGTTTATGATGCATCTACATAATTTCTAGGCCAATCTAGGTCAAAGTCAACTCTAAGTCAAACTTGGTCAACTGTCTATGTCGGTCCAAGTCAAACTTGGTCATTCTAGGGTTTTGGTCAACTAGTCAAATTTAACTAATTAGGTTAACTAGGCTATTTCATCCCTATTACCAAGGTGAAATCAACTACCTTGCTAACTTAGCTACCCTCATATATAATCTATACTCATAAACAATACCATTACCTACTCTAAGATATCACATACATCCTATATACAACATGCATCATATATAGGCAAAACTCACTACATATATGTAGACATACCTATATAGCCTAAGTAGTCATGGCCTCACATGTATATATATATATACCTATACATTTAACCCCTCACTAACCCACAAATGTATATATATATATATATATATATATATATATATATATATATATATATATAAAATACCACCACTCCTATCTATATCTATATATCTATATATATATATATATATATATATAAAATACCACCACTCCTATCTATATCTATATATATCTATATATATATATATATATATATATATATATATATATATAGATAGGAGTGGTGGTATTTTATATATATATATATATATATATATATATATATATATATATATATATATAAAATACCACCACTCCTATACTCTATATACAAAGTTTAAACATTCAAACTCACACAATTTCAAATTATCATCATCCCTCATGCATATAACATATATATATACACACCCATTTTAGTTCAATCCTAACATTCACCCAATGAATTTAACAAGCAACTATCCTATGTATTTACACAACCTTAATTTCCAGAACTAAATTAACATTAATCTCAGTTAATAACAGTATATGCAAAATCAGTCCGTTTTTCCTAAATCAATACACAATTTGATTCATACAAACCCCAAATTCGAATTCACTGTATAAGCCCAACCCAAATCATCACAGGAATTGGAAGGGGGTCTAGTGTGTGTGCACATTGGCTAAGGTTGTGTGTGTTTAGGAAAACAGGGAATGGGGTCCAGGTTTAGGCATGTGTGTGTGAGGATTTCTGAAATCAGTGGTGAACATGTATAGGAGATCACCATGTTCTCAGGTTTATCCATGTGAACTATCAAGTGAATGACATTTATTTCTCAGGTTTCAGGGCATGTGTGCTGTGAACAGCACATGGCTCGACTGAAACCCATGTAGGCAGGTACTCTAATATGCAGGACATGATATTACATGGTGCAGCAGTGTGCCAAGGTATCAGAGCCAAGAGAGCAGTGTCAACAAGGATGTGAATGTGTGTGTATACTATTTAGAAAACAGTGTGTGTACAATGAAACTGTGTACAGGCATGTTGAGATATGCCAGGCATGTGTGAGTGTGTGTTACTGCATCTCAGGAAACCTAACATCAAACTCTGAACTTGAATACAAATAAAACTCTACATTCGATAACCATTCGAACTCAAGGGTGTGGGGTTAATAACCAGGTGAGGAGTGGACAGATCAACATGGCAGGACAACACAACATGAATCCCATTGGTTTCCAATGTGTGAATATTGTTATTAGGTATCAATACACATTAACACAATATCAATTTACATTTAATCATAACTCATGAACATATTCAAATCTCAATTCCAGGTTCTCAAGGTAAATTGGTTTCAGTTTTTCCAACATTCAGCAAATGAATCAGTTATACAAATCATGAAGTACCAGATTATGAATTTTGACCCCAAGTATCTATACAATTACTTAGACTGACACCCACCTACTGCTTAAACAAGGCAATCACTGAACAAGTAAGAATAACAGGGACTGAACATCAAGTTCAAATAGGGCTGATACATAGAAATAATTGATCATACAAAATATGGACTGGTACTTAACTGGCCCGATCCTTGACTGAACAAGTGGCCTAAGGTTACTAAGGGTCTGTCATAGTTCAGGGATGTGCATTGGTCAGAATAGATGGCAGGTCCACAGTGAATGGACTGCACACAAAGGGAAAGCATATAAGTGAACCATTCTCATCTCTAACCCACACTTAAACTAATACCTGTATCAATCATGATATGAACATTAGAAGGAAATGGGATAAAGGATGTGTTATATGACAGTAGGACTGGTCGAACAAGGCAGGATAATAAACATCGACCCAATGAGCAGACATTGGGATGGACATGAACGATGTATACTGACTGAATCATGAAGGAATGACTAAAACCAAATGAAATTATCAGTCACAAGCACATATATTAAACAAGTATCCTATAAAGAATTCTCAGTCCAAATGGACAGAACATGGTGCAGGACAATCATAACCCAAGCTAAATGAAAGCTAAAATATATGGAAACTCATATGAACCCAAATTGAAATTAACATCAAACTCAGGTAAATGTATGAACTCTTATTGAAATCGAATGAATCATTGAAAACATTTTAAAAAAAATAGCAAACAATGCATCAGTGTATCAGAGAATGGGAACTCGACAAAATTCAACCCATTTGAAATCGAAAACCCAAATGATCATCAATTGATGTGTGCAGAGATTAATAGATGCCATTCGTGTCATGAGGGATGTGTTCGTGTCCAGGAAACTGGACACGAACGTGTCCAAACAAAATAAATACATCAAATCGACACAGCCCCAGAAAATCCTCGTGCTGAGGTGCAGAGCGAGCTAGGACACGACACACGACACTAGAGGGCTCATGCTCGTGTTCTAGGGTTCGCCTAGGATAGGAGAGCGTGTCCCACAGCCTGCACCGTGTCCCACAGCCTGCACCGTGTCCACGTGACTCGTGTCGCATGCACGAGACGCGTATCCGACGCGATTCTCGCGCGCGCTCGAGTCAGGCTAGGACCAGTGCAAGTCGATTTTCTTCGTGCACACTAAACGAGAACCCATGAAACTTTATAGGTGTCGTGTCAGTCACTAGGAGAACGTGTCCACCAATTTTTGTGACATGAGTCGCTGTGTCGTGTCCGCTAGGACACCCGAGCAGCAGGGCAGCGCACGGGGTCTCGTGCGTGCGTGTGTGTCTAAATTTGGACACGAAACGTGTCCAAAAATGTGCTCAGTAGGACACGAATTTAAAGAACACATATAGGGCTACAAATCCATGAAATTAGTTTTCGAAATCAAAATGTTTTGATCCATTCAAGCAATTCATCAAACACCTAGTAATACACATAGACACGTGTCCGATACGGACACCAAACGGACACGAAATCCACCCAAATTTTGGGGACAGCTAGGGGACTCCTAGATCTAGCCCTAAATGTAAAGAAAACAGAAATTTAAATCAATTTGGGGAGTTTTACCTATAGGTGCAAAAAGCATGAAAAAGCTCCAAATGGGGGGTGTTCCTCTTGATGGCCAAATGCTCCAAATGAGCCCAAAACTGAGATTAACCTCCAGAAATATTAAACATACAGAAATTAGAACCTAATGCAAAAGACTATGATTAAAAAGAAATTAAAATGAATTTATGGGGATTTTTAGAAGGGGGAAAAAATACCTTTCTTTTCCTATGTGTTGAAATGAAATGAAATAAAAGAGGCAAGAACCAATCAATAAGTGTTTATATAGGGTGGGGATCCCTATGTGGCTGGTCACTTAGGGTTTGGTTAGGGTTAGGGTGTCAAATCATGGGCCATGGGCCAAGTCACAAGTCATTAAGTCCTTAATCACAAGTCCTTTCATTAAAACCACAAACCATTAAATAATTTCACTTAAACTAATCCCCTCATTCTACAACTAATCTCTAATGACTAAAATAAGTTTACTCAAGCTAGACTAGGGTTACCATAGCTAGGTTTAGCTTCTAGGCTAGTCCACTAGGTCTCAACAAGTCAAGGTCAAACTAGAATTCACCAATTCAATAAATCATCAAATAATTCAAATAAGTCAAAATAACCAAATTATCTCTAGGCTAAAAAAATGATAATTAAATCATCCTAATGACATGGTTAGGCTCTAGGTCATGCAGTCTCTAGGGTTTTACTGGCAGCACATCAAAATCACAAGTCATGACTTAAAGCAGTTTTTAAATAGTTTAAAAATTATTAAAAATCACCAATAATCATAATTTGAAATAATTATCAATAAATAATAGTTATAATTACAAAATTTCAAAATTATCCTCATCTGAAAAATTGGGTGTTACAGTTCGACACGCACTACGATTTACTTCCTTCGAGCCACGTCCGTGGTCTTGATAAGTTAACTTAGCATATAATGGTTCATTTTACTTAGGCATAAAGAAGTAGGAAAGAAGGGTCAAGGTCCTCCCATCTTAAGCCGACACGCCTTATCGTTTCGTCAAGCTGATGCGACTCGATTTCATAACGTTGTTGCATGGCCAACTCTTCTAACTTATATTCGAGCACTTCGTGCTTTGTTGAATTATTCGATCGATTTGGCTTATCGTGCCTTTGCCTCAGTCCGTTCCGAGGCGTTGATTTTGTTTTGTGAACTCCGTTACAAACAAGACAAAATATCGACCTCTTATATTTCAGTGTAAACGTATAGCCTGCACCCGAAACCAACTAAAATTAATATTCGTTCGAATTGGACTTGTGCATTGCATCGATTCGATTTCTTAGAATCTTCGAACCAACTCAATGCATTTCTCTCGGGCCAACTTAACACTTGCATCTAACTTACTCGATGCATTCCTCGGGTCTTGTAACTCTTCGAGTCAACGACTCAGCATAATGCACAGTACGGAGCGAGACATTACATAATATACCACTCAAAACAAGGTTCATCCTCGAACCGAAACCAGCACTCAGTTTAAGTGTTTCTCCATATCATTTCACGATCTCGCCCAACTATTGTTGTTTTGTTTCAAACACTCATGCAAGTTTTTATTAACTTTTATAGTCTTTCCTACATCTTGATTTGAATTCAGTATACAACTTGATTTGGATCGTTAAACATATTCAAGGCGTCCCAGAAATATATGTATTTCAACCAAGCCCAGTGGTACATGATTGGAACAAAGCTAACAGGTAAATTTTTAATCCTAGATACTTGCCATCTCGTACTCTTGATCGGACTTATCTCTAGCATCCATTCTCGAAATTTTATGGCATATGTATATTCGATGCATATTGATTCAATCAACAAAGTCATGGCACGTGATGCGATTCAAAGATCGTATTTTTCATTTTGAAAGTTTTTACAATGACCATCAATTCTATACGTTGTGTCACGCCGTCACGCAACCGATCGCAATAAGTCTCTACAACGCCTTGCGTTTGAAGCCGCTATCCAACTATTTCTGAAGCCTCACTTTGTAATTTATTTCGATACAATTTCTCTTATTGACTTGCAATGCATCAATATTCAGGACTACTCCCGCTAGGTGACTTACCTAGACACCGTGCTTAAATTCTTCCAAAGTAACTCAAATCAACGGTGCTCAAAGGCAATGGTCTTTCAGACCCAAGAGTTTAACGCAAGGTGACGGTGCTCAAAGGCAACAATCACTTTGACACAAGGGTCTCTACGACGCATCTTACGTTCGATTCCTATCGAGTAGGAAATTCCTAGCCAAATTGGAAACGTGTTCGTCTTGCAACATCGAATATAAGTTTGATTCACGCAAGCTCAATTGCAAGCTGAATCCAAATCTAACGACATAACTTGTAAGTCATTCTCTTATCGCTAGCTCTCGTGCATAGCACGATTCTCAAAATCGCCTAGACTTATCATCAACATGCACTACATCATCTTTGTTTCTCGACGCAATTCCATATGCGACATCATATGGGTCATCTTATGGGTCTGCAATATTCACTTTGATTTGGTGGTCAAGTCTTCTAGGGTCAGCTGTCCCGAAGCTACGCTCGATAATTGTGAATCATTAACGAAGGACAGTTACTACGAACCATGCTATATCTTATTTCGGAGCCAAATCACGTTTCGAACATTTCTATGGAACTAACCCAAATCCGGACAAAACCATTTCAATCGGCGCAACTGATGTGCAACTATCCTCCGAATAATTCATGCACTACCGTCGATAATTCTGTAATTCACGAAACATCTACTCGTATTGAGTTCGAGTCTTTCTACCCACGGTAAAAAACCGAGATGCTATATGCATCGAAACAATTGTCGATGACTTTATAGTCTCGCCCTGATCAATCACAAAGTTAACGATCAACCATTTCGACACTTCCGTATTGATATTTTCGAAATTCTCGATATCGTAGTCCTGTCCCGTTTTGTGTTCTCACATTGTGTTTACGTTTTCTTACATATCGATTTTGATAGGCATATCAATTTCGATAGCGCGAGAGTCAACTTTGAATCTGCATCATCTAGTTAGCCCGCATTGCATACATTCAAGTTCTCGATGAACTTTTCCATACGTATCAAATCGTTTTCTGATTCGTCGTATTTTGCTATATTTCGATCACGTAACTGACTTACCGATTATCCAACGTCGAACCCTCGAGCTATACGATCATGCCCTCTAAGTTTTGCGTGTTTCAGTCGTACTCAAATGAGTTTCGTCGCAACGTAACCAACTTTCTCTAAGGCACAATTTATCCGCATCAACCAACTTTTTCACCGAGTTCGCAATTCGTATGATTTGATTACAATTCGTATCACCAACATTTTCATCGAGTCGCAGTTCGTGCGATCTGATTTCAATTCGCATAGACCAACATTTCATCGAGTTCGTAAGTCGTGCGATTCGATTACAATTCGTATCGACAAATATTTTTATCGAGATCGTAAGTTGTGCGATCCGATACAATTCGCATTGCCTAATATTTTCATCAAGTGCACAAGTCGTGCGACTCGTCATAACTTCGAGCTTCCTATCCGACCGATCCGACTATTGGCTCAAGACATAATCGTTTCGTTAGTCTCGGTCATTCAACCGACTTATAAATTTTGTCCGACGTATCATTCATTGATACGACTCCCCGCCTTACCGTTCTAACCGACTATCGAAGAACACTTGCATCAACATACCGTTATACAAATTCTCAATCAAGTCTCGATACTATCTCGTCTATTGCGGACAAATCTTTCGCAATTTACACAATGTGTCGATGGAATCCATCGCACAAGTGGTATAGCATATATCACTCAGAATTTGAGTCATTCATCGCATAGGTAGTATGATATATACCACTCGGAAATTAAGTTATTTCCCTCGCATCATACTCGGTATGAACCAACTATCTTATCCGACTCACGATTTCTGCAGTGATCATGCCGATCACAACTGTAACTTTTGATTAATCAAAATTTGACATAATTTGGCCAATTTATTCATTTGCCAACACAAGTTCGGTGCGCAACCGTACCGATTCGTTTCTTATCGATTTATGATTTCAGTTCCTCCATTGCATCTCGTACATTATTTTATTTCAGTTTCATCTGTTGCATCTCGTGCAACATTTTATTTCAGTTTCAGTTTCATCTGTTGCATCTCGTGTAACGTTTTATGCAACGAAGGATTCAACAATGAGTAGTGGTACTAAAAGGACAAACAAGATGGTTTTAAGTTTCGAACAGCAACGAAATCTCGAATAGATCTCGAAGGAAAACAAAATCTCCAATAGGATACAAGGTCACAGATGGAAGTAATGCTTGAATAAAAAATCTTGAACAAGAAGTAAGACCACGAATAGTGAATAAAACGGAGTATCAATGAGTGGATAGGAAAACAAGCATCGAATATGGATATGAAACAAACAAAATTTTAAATAGGAAACGAGGTCAAACAAGGTCGTGAACAGAAATAGATTCTTAAATAGGAACAAGTCACGAATAGGAAACCAAATCTCATATAGGGAACACGTCAAAAATCCCAAATTGGAAAAAGGAGTTTTTTTTAAACAATGTCTTAAATAGAGACTGAATCTCAAACAACGTCAAATAGAAGCGAAGGTTCAACAATGTTTCGATTAGGGACAAGGTTTTAAAATAAGATTTTGAATAGAAATAAAATCTTGAGTTGCGTAAGTTCGAATAGCAAGCAGAATATCGGTAAGTGAATAGGAAACAAGTATCCATGAACAAGCGAAATCTTGGATAGGAGACACAGTCGAAACAAAGTTGTGGACAAACAACTCTTGAATAGAAATCAAGTCATGAATGGAAAACAAGTCTCATATAAAGAATGAGTCACAATCTCAATTAGGAAACGAAATCTTCAAAACCTTCAAAGGAATCCTCGACAATGTCCTGAATAGGACAGAGCTTAAACAAGGTTTCGAATGAGGAACATGGTTTCGAAATAAAATATCCAGAAGCAATTAAAATCTCAAATAACACGAAGTTTGAAGAGGGAACAAAATTTCCAAATATGAGCCATCACTAGGAAGCAAAACAATAAAATATGCAAACAGTATCGAATAGTGGATTTCAAATAATTATCGAATTATGGATCTGAAACAAGTTTACAGAATAGGAAATAATATCTCGAAATAGTTTTGAATATCAACCAAGGTTTCAAAATAAGAAACAAGAAGTTTCAAGAAATGATCTAGGTGCTAAGAGGAATTTAAAGGAAGACTGGATTGCGAATCACGATACATGGTTTTCTCCAACCATGCAAGAGAAGTCTTCTGCCTTCAGTTTGTCTTTAGTATTCCTCCGGGACTGGAATCACTTCAATTTCTTCAACTGTCCTGACGTAGGCTGATCCCTGCGGTAGTGCTCCATATGATTGCTGAATCTGGAGAGGTGGGTCCACTTGCTGTAGTCCTGGTACTCCTCGTGTTCGTCCTTGGGCAGTGTGATCAATAGTCTCTGGGCAATCCTTGACTTGATGGGCAGGCAATCCGCAGTGCAAGCATAGGCTCAGTCTCTTGCGGCACTCGTCATAGTGGTGTCCTGAGCGGTAATAGAAATTGCAAATGATCGTCAGCTGAATCTGAATCTCCCGCTGGGCTGAAGTGTAGGAGCTCTGGCAGGAATATACGGCTGCTGGCGTGCTGGCTGCTGAGATCCTGATGCTCCTCGACCATTGTGATCTGTGACTTGCTGGCAATCCTTCATTCGGTGAGCAGAAATCCGCAGTATAAACAGAGTCCGAGCCTCTTGCGGCACTTGCCAATATGATGTCTCGTCCTCTTGCAGAGCACACAACGAAGGTGGCCTGAATCTGCCTCTGATGATGCGGCTGATGATGTGACTGAAGAAGTACCGTCTGAGTGTTGCGACGCTTTGTGGGTCCAGGCTAGTTGTTGTCTTCATCATAAGACGTCATGTCTCTCATGGGCTTCAGCTTCCGGTCTCGTTCTATTGTTTGTACTATATTCTGGTTCTCCTGGCTGGTGGCTCCAATCTTCAGAGGAGTCGGGTCCTCGGTGGCTTGGATGGTCTTCAGTGGCGGCTCCAGGATCTCGATCTGTTCCTCGGTACAAGATATGCGCTCGGTGTTGGAGAAGTCCAAGGTCTGGAAGTCAGTGGTCCTTCCTGGCTCGAAAAGCGCATCTACAAGTCTAGCTTGGAAAATGATGGCATGCTCCCTCTGGGTGTCAAGGAACTCTTGAAACATCTCCATTAACTGCGTACTACCCATGGGGATAGTAGGGGCGATGCTCGAAAACGTCAAGTGCAAGTGAATCGACAGTTCCTATATTTGTGTCTGAATCGTCTGAAAAACAGAAAACTGTTAAAATGTCCTAAACCTAAAAACAATAAATGTTTATAGAATATCAATATACTCGATGTACCCGATTTCCTATGTTGTGATCAAGTTTTCCTAGTTTAATCAAGTCCCCCAATAGTACACTAATACCTAGGTACCATTAGGATAGACCTGTATGGGCCACCACTAAAAACATGTCACGACCCGCTCCCGAATAATCGGACACGAGTCGGACACGCCCAGCCTACGTTGGAAGACTCAACGTAGTAAGCTGTACCAAGCTAGGAAAACTAACAAGTCAATATGAATAAGTATAAATCACAACATCTATAAACGATCCCAGAAAGATCACCATAATCTACAAGTCCATATAACGTAAAGGTACCAGAGTCAACAGGAATAAAATATGCTAAGAAAATAATATCTAGGAGTAAAGCTAAACAGTCTAAACCTGAAGCCTCTAGCTAAGTCATGTCTCCATCCTGCTCAGCTAAGATCCCGGGCTCTGACCCATAAGGTAGAACAATATCCTACAAGTACACCTACAACATATCCAGTCAGAAGTGGAGCAAAGTACAATTCTAGGTAATGAAAAAGAACATCATGATATGGAAATGAGTACATGAGAACATAAAATATAAAGTACAGGAAAAAAATATGAAAGTACATGAATGTAAAGTACAAGAAATAAAGTACAAGAATGTAAACCATGAACCTGAAATACAAGACATGACATGTGCACAATGTTTGAAATACAACTAGCATATGTGACCGGCTGGAGTAAGCACAAGAAGCACATGAAATGGGTACGACTTAGGGCCCGCGTGCACGATGCGAGGCCTAAGCTATTCACATAAATTTTTGATCTCTGGGTTTGGTCACATAGATAGTGTATTTTTCCATCTCGACCACAAATAAGTACAAGAACATGAAAGTACATGAGAACATGATATCGTGTCATGACGTGTCACAGGAAAAGCACATGATATGAATGTAAATGAACATAAACCATAGAATTTACTTGCCTTGCTCCGGGAAACCAAGGGTAATGAATGGAGCTGGATGTCCTCCTGTTTTAATTAAGTACAAGTTGGTTAAGGTCTAATCTATGACAATTTAACTTTATCTACAACTATCCCTAATACAATCTATAACCACCATTAATTTAATAACTAAAATGTAATGCCATACTACAACTTTCTTAATAAAAGTCTATTTACAAGTTGTCATATGGAAAGTTACAACAAAGTGACATAAGCAACAATCAAGTGACAGGTTTTCTAAGATGAAGAGTATTATCCTAAGATTTCCTTAGAAGCAGACAACTACTCAAAATTACATCAACCACTGCTACCACTTTTATAGCAACAGAGACATGTTCAATATGTCAAAATAATCCCCTTCCTTGACTTTATTAGTTGTGGCCAACACACTCTATACACCAATTTAATCCCTATCATGGAACATTGTACTCACATAGAGCGAGGTTAACTATTACCAACCTCTACTGTATAAATATGCATTACTGCAACTTATAACCCAGCTAGAAAGAAGAGAATGGAAACAAATGATCCAAGTACTTCACAAATCAGTCTTAGCAAAGTCAGTATTAAAGAGATGATACTCAAAAGCACAACTGCATCTATTACTTGTTTAATTAAGATGAACTCATGGCAACTGTATTCATGTCCAGGCGAATGAACCCCAAGCTAATTCAACTCCACTCTCTAATTCAAAAGTCTGAGATAAAGCCCTGGTTGCTTAACTCAAAATGGAAGCTCATAAAACCAAGTTAAACTTAAATATCCCAACTCAGCATCAATTAGCTAACCCAAAGAACCAATTATATAAAAGAATATACAAATAAATCTTCAATAAGGAACTGTACAGTTGAATAAACTTAGAACAAGAAAAAGGTTTATCATCGAGCTCCAGTTGAAGGATTCCAAACTCAACTCCATAATCGAACGCACACACCAACTCGAAAGAATGCAGCAGGACACGAACGACACGGACACGAACTGGCTTGGACACGCAGACACGAACTCAGCCACACACAACCTTTACGATCCTAATTTGTTCAACACATACTCCTTCAAAACCAATAACAAAAATTCACAACACCAATTGCAAGGAGTATAGGGAAATTTACCTGAAGGGAAATTTCAATCAGAAATGAGGACACGCCCACAGTGTCAGATACGGTTCTCCGCGTCCAACTGAAAATGATTTCCAATGAGACATTCCAACGAACATGTATCGTGCATAAAGAGAGACGAATTTTTAGAAGAATTGACACTGATCTTTACAAACTGAGAAGTTAATCAAGAACTCAAACATCAAAAGATCCCATACTAAAATACTTACAGTTGCTATTATCCACAACTAAATTTGTAACTCAAACACTCGACCGCCTCTAACGCTCAAATACTCGAACACGGTTCTTTGTGTCCAATACTGGTACTGTCCTGATTCAGACCATAAATTAAATAGTTGGGAAACAAATCAACAAGGATATATCAAGATTTTTGGGCAAATGTTCATTCGAAATTCTCAGGAACAAGAACTGAAGATCCAAGCTCATAATTCAAGAAAGTTCTACCTGATTCTTAAATTCAAACAACTCAGATCAGGGATGAGATGATCTCCCTAATCGATTGAATCACATCCAACATCACAAGGAACAGAGCAGCAATAAGTAAATTAATTCATCCCTAAATTCTAAGAACAACCTGAGCCTAGATCGAGACTTACCAAGAGTTGGCTACTCCTCGAAGGAACTTGTCGATCCTCTGCGGAGAGGCCCAGATCCGAACGGCCAGGTCGGCGAAGCTCACTGACGTAGAGGCGGTGCGTCTGCAAGGTTCGTAGGAGCTAGATCCGCTCGAGATGACCGCCTCGCACCGGGATCGAAGCTGCCAAAGGAATGAACCTCCGCAGTCGCCGTCGTAGTCATAGAGACGAAACCGCTGCTGCATCTCACCGGAGTGGGAGCCTCCGCCATGGTCGGGGCCTCTGGAATTAGGGTTAGGGTTACGATTGAGAGAAATTGGGGGGAGAAGGAAATATGGAGAATGACTCGATTTGAGTTCTGTTGAACTCATATGAATCATTTCTCTCTCTCCTCTTCCATTATACAGAGGAAAAAATGGTTATTTGTATTAAAGTCTTACTAAAATTAGTTATTTGCACTAATAACCCAAAAGTCTATTATAGAACTTGCCATGGTTAGTAAGAAGGTGGTTATGGTTGTTAGAAACCTTGGGGAACACTCCAAGTTGGTTGCTAGAATCTTCCCTCTCCAAATCTCCCTTAGTAATTAGTAACTAATATTTTCTTCCCTAACATAATGATAAAATTTTAATAAGAATTTTAATACTTCCTGCAATTAATAACCATTCTCCAAAATTTAAAAATATCAAAAATATACTAAAATTCAATAAATTGGAAAGTGGTGGGGTTACAAGTCTACCCTCCTAGCAAAATTTTGTCCTCAAAATTTCAAGGAGTATGGCACGAGACAGGAGTAGCAGAAGTTCAAAAATTGGTTAGGCGCAAGCATGAATACACTCAATGATCAGGTACAAAGTTCATAAAGGTTTCAAATGACTTAACAGGACCAAATAAATGGGTAAAATGGTGCGACTGATAAAGATAAATTTTGGTCAGGCACGATGTGGGATAAATTTAATTAAGACCAAGTATAATAATTTCATACATGGGGTTGGAAATAACACAGTCTAATAATGATCAAGAATTTAAATAGGCACGAGACAACATGAATTCTTATTACGACTTAGAGGAGTAAAATCGTGAAGGCACGATCTTCTCAGCACGATCTATATCGAAAGTTTAACATGTTTGAAATAAACAAATAGAAAAAGAAAAGTCACAATTAGATAGACATGTTTAAGATCGAAGTTTAGAAATATAGGTATGATTAAAATCCAGTGAAACGGGGTCATGATATAGCAATGTATATTTTGAGAAAATTAATGATCTGACAATAAAGTGCAAGAAGAGAAATTGCAAGGGTCGATCTGAGAAAACGTATGAAATACCCAGGAGGTATGAACGTGCAAGGATTCTCGAAATATCAATAATCATATGAAAAGGGCATATAGTCTCCATGGTACCCGAAAACATATAAGTATTTGAAATCATTTTGTTTAGAATCCCTGCCCCGCCCGTATATATCTGGCTGCAGTGGACTTTCGGCTCCGTGACTCAAATAACAATATATCACCAAATATTCTATCAACCTTATCCATTTTCCAACCATTATTGACGAAACAACTCAAGAGATCAAGATATGAAGAATATGAAAAAGTCTCAATAATATTCGAAAACCTATGAAAGTCTGCAATTACTTCAACTTAGAGTTCCTGCCTCGCCAGTGCGCTGTTGGCTGCAGTGAACCCTCAGTATCCTTAGTCCAGATAATGACTGCAGCACGCAACTGCCACGCCCCAGTTGTAACGCCCCAGTCCCAAAATAGTAGGACTAGAAACGTATCATACCAGCTGTATACATACGTGTAAATATACGACTCGTATATATACATAAGCTGTAAAATATAGTAATCCAAGACAACTAAATCTCATCCACAAAGATAAATAATGATATAAAGCAACTTTGAGTTTGTCATGTACACAATAGTTGGGCGGAGACAAAGTCCACTACCAACTAATTTAAATAGAGAGAAAATATACAAAGAAAGTGATTGATCGAGCGAAGCAAATGACGAGTCCAAAAGCAATCATCACGAAAAATAGAGCGCAAGTCATGGCCTTAGCTAGAGCACCTGCAAGAAATCACGGAAACACATACCTGGGAAAAAACCAGGTCCTCAGAGGGACGTAACAAGACACATAATATCATGCCAATAAACTGAATAAATAAGCTCAACAGAAAAGTATGCATGAGTAAAGGTTCCTAACCATTCTATGTGGATTTCAATTTAGAGGACAACGTTCTACACAGGGGCTGTCTCAAGCATGTAATAAAGAGTGGCCAACAAGTAGCGCTCATCCGAGACACTATCGGCCGGGTAACACGTAGCGCTCATCCGAGACACTATCTCCCAAATGTGTAAAAAGTAGCCCCTACGCTAGTAGCTGTCCCCTCCCCCCAATGATACTATACGTGCATCGTAACCACGACACACCAACACGTGTCGTTTCCACAACACGGGTTTATAATAGATAACTGTCAAGTCTTCTAATCATGCATCTATTGACAGTTATTCCTACGCATGCGCACGGGTGATCAGCCAACACGCAAGTGACCACTACATGATACTCACAACTCTCACACACAACTCATGCATAATCGTGACAAGTCAATGAGACACACTAAATTTGACGGTAGTCCCTTAACTCTAAGCCAAAAATATAGTAATTTGCATTTACATATAATTTAAAAAGAAACAACTAAAACATGCATGATAATGAGCAAGAAATTAAACAGTAAAGACAAGGTATCTTGCCTGATGTGTCGCCTGGTGTGGTGCCGAGTGCGGTGCAATAACCGGCAAGTTTCGATTGTCCAATAGCCATGTTCGGTGTGTAATGGTTCGAGGTTGCGAAAAAATAGAAAAACATGATTTAGTCATAAGTAAGTGTGACAACTAGCGGGGATTTGAGGAGAAGGGTATTTATTTTAGAAAAAAAATACCACTTGAAAATATCTTTTATTAGCCAAAAATAATTTTTAATAGCTACTTGTCCTAGACATGATGCAAGGCAAGACTGGTTTATTTGTACAAGCACAATCATCCACGGTATCAAGAGGAGGATTACTAGCATGTCGAGATAGCCGTCGTAACGGCGTTCCAGATTACATGTCATGTTTACTTGTCAAGAGTGCACCACGACGGGCCACTATCATGTTCTATCCTTACATTATAATAAATAAGAAAAATTACATAAAATAGCTAATAACATGCTCTTAAAGCCAAGAAAAAGACCTACCACTTTCATGTTGGAAGTTGGGAAAAATTTTGGCCACAAATCGGCCAAATAGGATATAAAATAGCCAAAAACAGCCAAATAGGCACTATACGGCACTATTCAACACTATACGGCACCCCCATATGCGGTTCGGACACTATGCGATACTATACGGCACTATACAGCACTCCCATATGCGGCTCGGACACTATACGGCACTATGCAACACTCTCATATACGGCTCGGATACTATGCGGCACTATGCAGCACCCCCATATGCGGCTCGGACACTATGCGGCACTATGTAGCACTCCCATATACGGCTCGGACACTATGCGGTTCTATGCGGCACTCTCATATGCGGCTCGGATACTATGCGGCACTATACGGTACTCCCATATACGGCTCGGACACTATGTGGCACTATGCAGCACTCTCATATGTGGTTCGGATACTATGCGGTACTCTACGGTACTATGCAGCACTCTCATATGCGGCTCGGACACTATACGGCACTATCATATACGGCTTGAATACTATGCGGCACTATGCAGCACCCCCATATGCGGCTCGGATACTATACGGTACTATCATATGCGGCTCGGATACTATGCGGCACTATATGACACTATGCAGCACCCCCATATGCGGCTCGGATACTATGCGGTACTATGCGGCACTCTCATATGCGGCTCGAATACTATGCGACACTATACAGCACCCCCATATGCGGCTCGGACACTATTTATCGTCCCTGCCAGAATCAGCACAGATGAACATAGAAATGGCCAAAAATGCTTTTGGCCATAACTTTCTCAAAATAAGTCAAAATCCAACTTTTTAAAGGTCTATTTTGGGTAAAATCGAATTCTCTACAACATAGAACAATCAAAACATGAAAATAATAAAATTTAATAGATCAAAACCCAAGAAAACCGAAAACAATATAAACTTAGATGTACAAGAAAATATCCATCAAAATGAAAAATGCCAAGTTCTAAAGTATCTTAGAATCTCGCAAGGAAGACAATAGAACAACAAAAATGGAGTTTCTCCATGAAGCAAGTTGCACTTGCTTAAGCTTCTCTTGGTAGGTGGAGAAGTTAAGAGGAAGAAGATGAAGAAATAAATGAAGAGTAAAAATGAGAGAGAAAGGGGGTTAGGTTTTAAATGATGATGGTGGTAGTAGGTAGGGGTTTTCTTTTGGTTCATGAAGAACCCAAAAGCAAACCAAACCAAGCTAAACCGAACCAAGCTAAGCCATAACCAATAAAATGCCAAAATAACCATGCCAATGCAACATGCTAAAAATAAAATCATGACTAGCTAACCATGACTAATAAAAATACGGACCCGAAATATGTACACGTATACGAAAATACGTAACACGGATTTCGAGGGTGACAGCTAGGACTCTAGCAGAGGATAGGGTAGCAGTGGTGAAGCTGCAGTTATCAGACATTGCCCGCAACTGGTGGGTAGCACATGAGATGGGTCTTCCTAGGCATATTAGTTGGGAGACATTTCGGGAGCGCTTTCAGGAGAAGTTCTTCCACACCTCAGCCAAGTTCCAGTTTCAGCAATAGTTCATCAACCTTCGTCAGCAGACGAGGACCGTGGATCAGTATGCGGTAGAGTTTAGTAGGCTCAGTCAATTTGCATCACACATGGTAGCTTCCGAAGGTGATAGAGCTCGGAGGTTTGAGCATGGCTTGCACTTGGAGCTTCAACAGCTCATGGTGGGCCATTTTTATGACACCTTTGATACAGTACTGAGAGCAACCAGATCCTTGGAGATGACCAGTCAGAGGATAGCAGAGAGGACCGGAGGTCAGAAGAGGTCACACTCGGCTATGAGGAGCATTACCATTTAGTCCTCAGCCCCCGCACCAGCAGTCAGAGCTCCCGATCACCGACCTTCTCGTCAGACAGTCACTACTAAAATATAGCAATTTGGCGATGGTCAATTAGCGACGGCTCCTATCCGTCGCTAATAGCGACGGACTAGCGACTAACTTGTGACGGACTACCGTCAGAAAGCAATGAATAAATTTTTTTATTTTTTTGTGTAAAAATCAGTCGCACTTCCGTCGCTAACTTGACGAACAGTTAGCGACGGCGACGGACTAAGTCCGTCGCTGATATGTCGCATATTTTGGCGGTAAAATACTAAAAAAATGGCGCCGACTATTAGCGACGGACTGTCGACTAACATTTTCGTCGGTAATCTACTGGGTATTTAGCGACGGATATATCCGTCGCCAGTCCGTCGCTAAATACTGTACCCTAACTTAAATTGAACCGACGGGGGGAAATTTTTTATTTTCCCCCAAACGAACTCTCTCTCTTCCCCCTCTCTCCCTCCGATGATTTCTCTCCCTCCAGCGATCTCTCTTCCTCCATCAATCTCGCCGGTAAGCTCTCTCTCTCTCTTTCCTTCTCTCTCTATTTTAGGGTTTCAGGGGGTGGCGGTCAGCTGTCGTCGGGGTCGGGGGGAGGGGAGAAGGGGGGTCGGGGAGGGGGGGTCGGGGGGGGTCTGTGGTGGGGAGGGGAGGTCGGGGAGGGGGTGCTGTCGGGGAGGGGGGGTCGGGGAGGGGGTGGTGGGGTACGGGAGGGGGGTGGGGGTGGGTGCTATCTGGGAGGGGGTCGGGGAGGGGTGGGTGGGGTGGGAGAGGGGAGGGGAGGGGAGTCGGGGAGGGGGTGGTGGGGGTGGGGGAGGGCGGTGGGTTCTGTCGGAGAGGGAGGGTCGGGGAGGGGGGTTGAGGAGGGGGGTAGGGGGTGGGGGAGGGGTGGGTGGGGTGGGGGAAGAAAGGAGAGGGGGGTCGGGGAGGGGGTGGTAGGGTGGGGTAGGGGGGTGGGGGGGTGGGATCAGTGCTTTCTAGTTCTCTTCCATCCACTCTGCATAGTTCTACACTTGCTCCTCAACACTTGCTCCTCAACACCATCCTGGGAAAATTGCCAATACCTCCAGCAAAACCTCTGTACTTCCTCCAGGTTATGCCGCCGGCTGTGCTGCTTCCCTCTCATCTTCCTGTCCACTTCTTCTCCCCCGACTCTACACTTGAGCTGGATATCATATGTGGCTGAGAGAGTCAAATAAGAAGAAGGGAAGTAGGGAGGAGTAGATGGGTCCAGAGCCATGGTGGAGGAGAGGAGAAGGAAGAAGCTTGATCAGAACCGAGGAATGGATGGATGGAAGAGAACTAGAAAGCACTGATCCTTCCTGTTGGTAGCATGAGAGAGGGAGAGGGGGAATGGAGGGAGGGAAGTGGCTGCATGCCTTTGGCTTACTCGAGCGGTATTTGTGCGTCAGTGTCCCTGTTATTTGTGGGCGTCCCCCTAGCGCGCCATGGGTGGTGGCGTGTCACCCCCCTTCCCGTCCGACCACTATGACACACAATCTCCAATGTCGTTTCATTACTCCGATTACAATTTCGATAAACTTCTTATTTTTTTATAATTTGAGTAAATTTCTTTACCCTATATAAAAAATTTTGTTGTCAGAGATATGGCTCCCAAGACTCCCCGAGGTGGTGCTGCTAGCCGAAGAAGGGGCCGAGGCAAAAAACCCTTGGAGGTCGACACGGAGGAAGTCCCCGTCGTCAAACAAGAGCCGGTGATTGTTAAGGAGGAGGTGTTACCAAAGGTCGAGGTCAAGGAAGAATCGATGACCATCAGGGAAGAGATTGCTCCCAAGGTTGAAGTTAAGGAGGAGCCACCATCAGAGAGTAGTAGCATCGGGACTGACCCTCCTGTCCCTACAGAAGACCTCAACCAGATTAAGCCTTCGTATGCAAAGTGGCTGATGGAATGGTACATGCCTCAACGCAACTATGATCCCTGGCTGTGAGGATTCATCGTCTGACTTGCGATCTTTGCTGAGGCCAAAGTCAATTTTCCTTTTTATTGAATATTGAATATTGAATATTTGTGTTTAAATATTGAATATTTGTGTGTTTTGTATGAACAATTTGGATGCTTGGGATATTTGTGTGTTGGAATTGTTTGTGTGTTTTGTATATTGGAATATTTGTGTGTTTTTTATATTTGTGCTTGAGATATTCGTTTTATTGAATATTGAATATTTGTGTTTTGTATATTAGAATTGTGTATATTGGAATTGCTTGGGATTATTTGTGTGTTTTGTATATTGGAATTGTGTATATTGGGAATGCCCAATTTTATGCTATTTTTTTTCAAAATATTCCCGGATACCGACGGACTGGCGGCCACTTTCCGACGGACTATCCGTCGCTAACTGGGGGATTCCCAGTTAGCGACGAATGGACGACTAAAATCCGACGGGTTATCCGTCGCCAAGGTCCTAGAATTATGAAAGATATCCAGGAGCCTGTCGACGGAATATCCGTCGCTACTCCGCCGCTAATCCGATGAGGTTGGTGACGGATTGGCGACGGATTAGCGACATATTTGCGTGTCAGAAACCCTCTAATACGCGTTTAAGGACGGTTTAGCGATGGTTTGTCCGTCGCTAAATGTTGCTACATTAAAATTTTAAACTGTCGAAGTTGACAGAAAATCGTCGGCTAGCCATCGTTAAATGTTTTGACATAGCAAACGGTAATCCGTCGCTAAGTAGTCGGTAAGTGACGGGCTAGTTTTAGCGACGAGGTTATTCCCGATAGAATTTTTCAGCCCGTATCCGTCGATAATCCGTCGGTAATTTCAATTAGCGATGGATTAGCGATGGATAGGGTCGTCGCTAAATCATTGTATTTTAGTATTGAGTATCATCAGCCCCGACGGTGACATCAGTACAGCAGTCTAGGCAGTCAGGTCAGCCAAAATGTGATTACTATGGAAAGCCAGGGCATACCAGGGCCCAGTGCAGGAGGGCCAACGGTCAGTGTCTCGGATGCGGGGCATCTGATCATATGGTTGGGTCTTGTCTTCGTAGACGTCCAGAGGCTTCATCAGTTGCCCCAGTACCATTGGTGATTGAGGGACAGAGGGGACCAGCAGAGTCAGCACGATCCTATGTTCAGCGCCCGCTTCCGACGCAGTCCCAACAATTTCAGCACCAGCGTCCAGCACAGTATGCCCAAGCCCAGTAGGCAGGGTCGAGCCAGCAGTAGACTACACGAGTACCCCTGAAGCGTGGGCAGGCTTTTAACATGAGCTTGCAGGAGCTGTTGGCCGAGGGCGGTCAGATTGTAGGTGAGATTTTGAGCATTTCCTTCAGTTTATCTTACTCTTGGGTTTTGTTGACGATCTTGTATTCCACTTATATTCGGAGTAGAATGGTCGACTCGACATGTTCGGTGAGTGAAGGCGAGTTTCTCGTTCCACTCTTCTGCTTCCGTATCTCATGATATGCGATATCTATCATGTATCCCGACTACGTAGGTGCATCCTGGATTAGAGTCATGTCTTCGACTAAGTCATTGGTACCGACTTACTTTGAGACTTGACCCTTGTCCACTTTGTGAGTCAGCGTAGGAAAGCGAGGATGAATCCCTACTCAACTGAGTCAGGGGTATATTATTCCATATGCCTCCTCTTCCTGTATTATATATGTATGTATTTATTATTTTCTACATTTATTTAAATTTTGTATCTCAAATATCACTTGTACATGGGATGTTTTCCTTCGATGAGTTATGATTTATACGTTGTTTTAGCATGTGTATTTTGCTCGACTGGTCTTTAGGAAATTCCAAGGACGAAATTTTTCTAAGTTGTGGAGAGTTGTGAGACTCGTCTCACAGTATCGGTATTTATATACGGATATGTATTTTGTATTGTATTTCGTATTTTCTCGATTTTTAGAACGCTTTAAAATTTTCCCAAATTATAGATTTTCTCCTTGGCCGGCATATCGACGGTGTACCGGAGTATACCGACGGCATACTGCTTGGACAGATTTTCTACATTTTAGATATTTTCGATTTCAGATATTTTCGTGAATAGTGTTTTCGATATTTTCATGAATAGTGTTTTGGATATTTTGATGAATAGTGTTTAGATATTTTTGTGAATAGTATAGATGCATTCTATTATCCAATGGACAATTGATTTTCTTTCAATGGCTAGGATTGATCTAGAATGTGACATGGATCACGATCCAACGGTCACGATTAATTCCCTCTTCTATATATATATCCATTAAGTTTCTCTCTCCTCTCCCTTTTCTTTCTTTCTCCATTTCCTCTTCCCTCTTCCTCAAGCCTAGGAAAGCTTGGCCTTGAGGCCTATAGTGTGGTTTCGTGCCCCTCTTGGTGGTGGAGTAGAAGATTAGGCTTGGAACTTAACCTAGGCAAGTACATCTTGCTCAAAAGTGACATGACCATGCTTTATTTTTGTTTTTCATAGAAACTAAATTTTTATTGGCCTATAATATGCTTCTTTAAATTGTTAACATATTTAGTATATAGCACTTTGGTTTAGATCGACAGTATTGCGTAGATCTGAGTTTCTAGATATGATTTTCGAGTATTTTGAGGTATTGATCTATCAAATGTTTTAATTTGTGAAAACCAATACTTCCATGTTGTAGGAAATTCAATTCTATACAATTTTGACTTTTAAAAATCTGAATTTCGATTTAAAATAAGTTTTTATGGCCGAAATAAGTTTTGACAAAAATCTGAATTTTGTTGCTGTTTGGAAGATCGGAATACCGACGGTATACCGTAGTATACCGAAGGTATGCCGATTTTTGCACCAGAAAACTTTCTGTCTTTAGGCCGGAATACCGCCGGTATGTCGCCGTATACCGCCGGTATGCCGCCGTATACCGCCGGTATGCCGTTTTAGGCTATTTTTGCCCGTTTTTGTCCGTTTTTGTCCGTCTTTGATATTTTCTCAATTGTAATTGACTTTTAACATGATTAGATGACCTTGGATAGTTAGAGAATGATTGTACATTCTATATACATGATACATGCTTATGTTCATGAATTGTTCTATGTCCAGATTATAGATAGTGGCCTGTCATGGTGCACTCCAGATTACTGTATATGCCTAGCTCGATTTAGTGGCTCGTAGTAGCGCACTCATATACTGATTTTCTTGATTGACTTCTAGATTGAGATTTGATTTCTGATTGACTTCTAGATTGAGACTGAATGCATGTTCTTTATTGACACCGTGGATTTAACTTGTTATATGTCTAATCTATTTACATTTTGGCAATGGACAATCGAGTCTGAGTATTGTCTATTGTATCGCGCGTAATGTGTATTAAGAACATTTGTCAGAGATATCTCGCAAATGACTTGTACCCATGGCTCGTCATTATAGGACGATTTTTGAGTGTCCACAACTTGAGAATTGAAAATGAATGTTATAGGTAATTGACTAGTAAACTCATATAGATCATTGGGAGGGGAGGACACTTCATGCTACCGCGTACTCGGATCACTATGGGCTCCCACAGTAGCAGGGATAACCCCGATTGGCGTGGGCCCCTGTCCACTATCGATTGAGTAGATGTTTATCTACTATTGATATGTTATTGAGTAGATGTTGTTTATCTACTATTGATATGTTTCATTTTTGGAGTAGATGTTTATCTACTATTGATTGAGATTGTTTGGTTGATTGTATTTCTTTTCTTCTACCGTCGTCGCCCCCTTGGCCATCCGAGTTACTGCAGCGTAGGTGGTAGTGAAGTTTCTCAACTTGCATACTAGTAATTAGGATTGTGATAACCCTAGCTAGTTAATGATATCAAGCCATAGTCAATGATTGGTCGTGCACTTTTGATTGTGTGTTACCTTATATGATCTTGTGTCGGTGAGTGGCCAGAGGCTAAGTTCTGCTAGGGAAAAGATCTGCAACCCCGGTCCTTGTTTGGTTTAAGGGTTGTAGCTCCGATTTCTAGTAGTTCCTAAACCTCTTGTTGCTCATCAGATTATTCTGTTCCATAGCTATATTGTTCAGTATTTCCATTCAGTCGTTTATATTCTTGAGATACGTGCATTGGTACCGCACTAGTCTCGACCCGCATTTATTTACTTCTGTCATTATGTTATTGTGTTGTTGTTGGGTTTTGTCGTGCACCTCGAGCTTCCTTATGGTACTTGCTATTTGGGGCCTGACCCCACTGGTTTTGTTTGGCCAGATTTACCGCTGGAGCCCAAGGATTCTCCCTACCTTTCTTTGGATGACCTGCCGCCGGCTTAGATCTACGGTTGTTCCTCCTCGCGAGTGGGTTCCCTCTTCTTACCACTTGCGGTTCATTTCATTTTGGTGGTGTTAGCTAGGGCATGTGTTAGCCCTATTATTTCGACACTTTCTCAGACTTCGGTCAACATGATGTATTATATTAGATTTAGAATGATATAGTGATCATGTATATTGGTACTTTGCTAGTATAGCATTTTGTATTCGCTAGCTTCATGATCATGTACAGTATTTTGGGACGCCTCTTTACTTTCATATTTGATATACTCTTGATACTTGTTGTTGTTAGATTGAGATAGGATTTGTTCGACCATAGGAGTCGTCAGTGGCATGCTAGAGTCTTCCCACTTGTCTTCTAGACAGCTTTGATCGTATATTGGGGTACTGGTGTACTCTAATACACGTAGCTAGCTTTGTTTCGCCCCTACTTTCCAGTATTCTGGTTCTGGGGCGTGACAAGTTTAGTATTGCATCTCGAGTTGGATCGAAGACAATAGTTTGTTGTCAAACTCTGCTCCATGTAAGCAAATAAAATCGTACTTTCTTTATAGATAATATAAAATTAGGTCGATTAATATGATATTATTCTACATTGCATGTACATGCACGGATATACGAGCATTTTTTGATGCTAAAGAGGGCTACTCTTGATAGAGATTATGATGAGTAGTTGCCTAGAATGTGTAAGCAGAAGCCGGCTAAAGAAGATACCAAACATTCACATACGTTGTCTACCTTACGTGTCGTAAAGATATATAGGCAAAGGAGGTGATTAAACTAGCATTTATTTATTTTTCACTCTAGTGTTCGGTATTAATAATTAACTTCTTAAGTAATGATTACTTATACCATTCTCTATATTATTTGGTATCCATATCGGGATCTGCAAAATAGTACTCGTCCATTGCAACCTGTTGGACTATTTTAAGGTGTGATAGATTGCCATGAAATTGAGGAGCCTCACATGCTAGATAGAGTGCTTAGTTAGTTTGGCTACGTGCAAACTATACCGACGACTTTGAAATTGAAGATTGTTTTGAAAGGGACGAAACCATTAAACTATGTCCTGCCGGTTTACATTGCGACTCATATTTCTTCACTGAGTGGCAATGCCATGTTATCAGTGCATCCAAACGACATCTGGTGTTTGAGATGTAGGATTGTTAACGATGACTATGAGGCGTATTATATGCAGGCCGGACATGGTATGATGTTGAACCCTGATACTCAAAGCGCTCAAGTGCCGATAGCAGCCCTTAGTAAGCACCCTAATTTTTTGGAGATTTTTTAATTTTTTATATGATTTTTATATATTAAATCATATTTTATTTTTAATTATGGCTATATAGGCACTTTGCCGTAGCTTTGATTCTTGAACCATAATATTGATAAATTCTTTGAAACAAGTTTCATATTCGTGTTCTAGACGAGTCCACCTTCATTTTGGTATATCATGTCCCACTCAAACATGTTTCCTTACACTACATATTTCTTGCACAACTTTGGGGTCAAAATAGTTATTTTATCCTTTGCCATAATTTTGATATATTTTTCTGTCACGACCCGCTCCCGCTTCCGCTTTCGGAATATGAGTATGTGGCCAAGTCCAGCCTACGCCGCAACATCGACGATAGTACGCTGTCTAGAACTCAATAACAATCATCAACATAATATTTACTCACAAAAATCATTTATTTGCTCATTCAGAATAACTATTCAATTTACAAATCCAATAATACATCAAAATAATATTCGGGAACAAACCCACTCAATATTTAAATTCAAGAACTATTTAATCTAATCTAGAATCTACAATTGGCCTCCAAAATATCTACTCCACCCGAAGGAACCCAAAGCAATATAGTAAGTCATCAAGAATCTGTCAACTGAAAAAATATATCGAGTCAGGATTTGTACAAGTATAAGTTTAAGCCAACATGATACAAGTACAATATAAAGCAATATAACACTAAACATGGAAAGCAATGCTCAATGGAAACATGAACAATATGAAAAAAAATATGCCATATGATGTACTAAATAAGAAAATTACAAGAATGAAAAGATGAAGACTCATGTAAACAATAATAGTGCACGTGGCATGAGAAGTACAACGTTCCTACACGTGGACGCTTGGGCGAACGATGGAGATATAAAAGGCCTGCCCCCGTAAATGGGAGAGTTACCAACAATATAATCGGGCTTTGTCCACGTGCCTAGTAATTGTACCCCTCTAATATCCATACCTCACAATCATGTAGACACGGTCACGATAACGATCATAAAAAATATGGACATTAATCAATCACTCTGCTCTTGTGTGTGTAAACAGTCAAAACACAAAAAATAACATGCATAGATAAAATACTACGATATAAAGTAATTACACATGATAGCATAAACAAGTACTTGCCTCGGTTTGATTTGGAGTTGACGTGTGCGATATGATCTTGTTGGCACAGAATAGCACATATGTTAAAACGTCACAAAATAGCTTCTAATGATGGAACATACTATTTCATGGAGTCAATAATAGCCAAATTAGCTAGGGTCGACATAAAAATGTCCAAATTTCGCAAAGGTATAGGAAACGAACGATTAGTTATGGATAAGATTTGATTCGAAGGAACTTGGTAAATAAATACATATAACTATTTTTAGAAATATTTATAATACCTTAAAAACTATATTTTACTAGTTAAAATAACTTTTGATAAATATATTTGAAAATCCAGTAAATCATTTTACGTAAAAATCCTTAATTTATCAAAATACTTTTAGCTAAAAAAATTATATTCAAAATACTACAAAATAATATAATCATATATTTAAACTTCTAAGCCAAGTTTAAAAGCCCAATACTATATATATCACAAATATAATTCAGAAATATTTATATATTCTTTTAATAAAAAAACAATGATACTTTATGATAAAAATAAAACTAATAATAATATCAAAAATAGTAATAATAATAACTAATAACAAATAATATTAACAATAGTAATACAATAGTTAATATAACATTATATATGTATATGCATATGAAATAATACAATAATACAATAGTATAATACATATACTTATACAAAGTTTATATATAAAATACGAATAAAATAAAATATAAAACTATTTTATTGATTTCTGAAAAAATTATGTTGTAGATATTCATGTCAACTTTACGAAACATCAAATGGATCACGGAATCAAGTTCGGGATCTCCCGGAATCTCAAAAACAGTAGGACGCGTCAATTTTTGGACAATGACACTCAAAAAATTACAAAAAATATATTATAAATTTGCTAAAATAAATTATAGATTATCGAAGCTAACCTCAATATGGTTCAAAAAAATGGAGGCCAAACGGAGTCCGGAGTTAGGAGATATGACCCTTCGAAGTTATTATAGCCTTTGAAAAACGAGGCCAAATTAATGACGAATTTTGGGCCATTTTGGACGAAAAAGAAATTTTTTTGAGAAAGAAATAGATGAAAGATGTTCAATAGGTATATATAATCGGTATCAATTACTTAATTAGGACTAGGTTTGAGGGTTTTGGTGTGGAAGAAAAAAAAAGAATCTCTTTAAATATATGGAAATTGACATGTAGTTTTCTAATTTGGTAAGGAATATAATCCAATGCATAAATCTTTCCATTAATTTAAATTAAATAAATCTGAAAATTAGATTGACCAAATCTCAATCCAATAATTCATCATCATAATAATTTAAAAAATATTGATCAATATTATCAAATATAATTTAAGGTATATTTGCATAAATTCAAATCTTATAAAATAATTTAACAAATCTTTTTATTGGTCAAAGATAATGATCATTAATTCCAAAACTAAATCAATCAAATCTAAATCCAATATTTGATTAAAATAAAAATTTAGATTAATATCTAATGTCACCAAAATAATTTAAACAATATTTTATAAAGCTTAAAACTAATTTTGAAAATATAATTTGGCAAAACTTTTTGTATCACTAAAAAATATTCATTATTTCCTTTAAATAAATTCAAATAAAGATTTTTAACTCAAAATATTTAAATAATATAAATAAAATATTTAAAGAAAATTCGAAAATAGGGGTTACATTTTCCAATTTCGATTTGAGGCCCAAATTCGATCCAAATTTTTCGACCCAATATATGGTTTTGACCTATTTTGAGCCTACTACACATATGTCAATGGTGTCCTACTCAATTGGATTTTCATGTGCTATTTATTTTCAAATATCACACAAGTCGAAACTTTAGACATATTGGACTCAAATCGATTAGAAAAATTCCATCTTCAAGACCCTTGACGACAAATCCCTCCGGTTGTTGCATGTAAATCTCTTCGGTCAGCTCGCCATTCAGAAAAGTTGTTTTTACATCCATATGATGTATCACCACTTATGTATTGCTGCGAGAGTAATTAACATTCTGATGGTGGTCATCTGGGCTACTGGAGCATACATGTCGAAGTAGTCGATTCCCTGTTTCAAAGAAAACCCCTTGGCTACTAGCCTAGCCTTGAACTTGCCAATAGTTCCATCTTCTTCCTGAAGATCCATTTGCATCTGATGGATTTTGCTCATTCAGAAAGATCAATCAACACCCAAGTGTTATTAGAGGTGAATGAATCAATTTCATTGTCTATCATCTCTTTCCAAAAACATCTTTGGTCTTCATCGTCTCATCATAGGTAAGAGGATCTGCTTCACATGATAGGTTGTGGACACAAAAAAAAGAAGAAGAAAACTGTCTTTTCTTTTTATTGGCGCAAGGCACACAAATCGAGTACGCCTGAGAGATCCTGCGCTGAGGATCCCGAGTACAAAAAGAAGAATTCTGGGGAATGGGACGATGAGATCGAGTGGCAGTTTCCTTTACTCGTTGACACTCCGATTACAAAAGTGGGAGAAAACTAAGAAAATTGCTAACTCTCGGCTCAGCAAAAGTGCAGCAATTTGGCTCTTGAAAATGCTCTCCGTTCTGTCTGTTGAAGAGGGAGAAGCCCCCCTTTTATAGTCGTTCTGGGCTGAACGATGTTATGCGCCCACATGAAGAGACACGCTGGTTCTTATATGGGCGCATGGTCCTGCTTTGGGCATAGGTGTAGGTGCATACAGGCTGCGAGATCGTGGGTTGGTCGTGGTGTTGACGTAGCCGCATGCTTTGATACACGACTGCTCGTGGAGACTGACTGGCCATGCGCTTCGATGCACATTCTGATCGTGGCTTTGACTGAGTCAGGCTTGGGCGCATAGCCATGTCTCAGGCTATGTGCCCTCCTTTCGGAGGAATTAGTCTTGGGCATGGAGTTATACTTGGACTGGGCGCATGGAGCTTCATTTAGTGGGCACATGGAGTCGAACTGACTGGGCGCATGGAGCTGCTTTGACTTGGGCGCATGGGCTATATTTTGCTGAAAATTTTCATGCTTCTACAGGACCCCCTTAAAGTTTTTGACACTTGAGCAAGTTCGAAATACTTTGAAAGAAGCATGGATCGTCTTCTCGCGAGGCAATGGGCATAGCACGCCTTCCCTGGGCGCATAGTGTTTTGGCCAGCCTGTCAGGGAGATACGACTGTTGAGATTTGCCTCAAATCCGAACTGACAGATTCATCGGAACAGAATTTGAAGGTCATCCTTTATACGCCGTCCACGTCAGCAAGAGACAGTCGCATAGTATGCAGAGAGTTGGTCTTCATGTGGGCGCATAGGCTGCAGTGGGCGTATATACCATAGTGGGGCATAGAGTATGTGGGCGCATAGTAAGTGGTCGTGCCTATAAATATGGAGGAGAGAGAAGTTCATTATTCTTTTCTCTTTGAAATTTTAGAAAAACTCTCTCTTTCCTTTGAGAATCATATCTCCAAGGCCGCCAAGAGATCCGCGAAGGGCAAGGGGGCTACGTCGAGTAGCTCTTCTCCTGCGGCAGAGTCCTCAGCGGTCCAGGACCCAATTTTGGGTGAGGACGTGCTTCAAAAATGAAGTCTCGAGTGTTAATTTGCGACGTTCGGACTTCTCTTCTGTCGGGGCTTGCGCCTAGGGCAACATTTCTTTGAGCTTTACTATGCGCCCACAGAAGTCATGCGCCAACACTGTGGTGTGATATGCGCCCAAGTGCTGCCACATTTTGCGCCTTTTAAATAGTGGTATGATACACCCACGCACTGTTAATGTATTATGCGCCCACACGTCTTATTTTGGGCGTATATCCCTTTGGGCGCATAGGAGCCTTCAGGACAGCTTTTTCTGCAGTTTTCGAAGTCTGACTTTCTTTCTGCCTTTTGTAGAGATCTGGCTTGCAAATTTCTCCAGGATCGGTATCGACGATTTGGCAGTAAAGATGTAACACTTGATGTACACATCAGGGAGCTCAGGACTCTTCGCGTTTTGGACGGGTTCTGGCTAGCAAATTTCTTCAGGACCGGCATCGACGATTCTGAGCATGGTGAAGATGCAATGACATTTCCACACATCAGAGAGCTCAGGACTCTTCGTTTTAGAAGGGTCTTCCTCAGATGGTAGGAAGAGCCTTTATACATCGAAGGGCCGGACGGTAGTTGGGCGTCATCGTGAACGTTCTGCGTTCATGGTCCTTCAAGTTGGTAAGAGCGATACTAGGGATATTGTTTTGAAGGTATGGTCCCTTGAAGAAGTGGGCCTACGACGTCCGCCATATGGGAGAGAGGAGAACATCATTTCTAGATGTTTTAGCATGCTCTAGTTGCCCTCATCCGTGTAGCTTCTCGAAGGTTCAACAGCCTTGTTTGCTTGCTCAACAGTAAAATATGACCTCCTTCGTGGGCCACAAGACCACTTTTCGACAAAAATATGGTGCTTTCAGGCTGATCAAGCTATGTGTTATTGACGAGTAGCAGATTTTCTCTTTTGGGCATCAAATGTAATCTCCTACTTTTTGCCTGAGCGAAAGAGATGAAGAACTTTTTGTTTTGCTCATGAGATGTAGTCTTGTGAATGTAACTAATTTTGAATAAATAATACATTCGCTCCACTCTTTACTTGTGATATCTGTGGTGCTTGTATTAGAGAGCCAATAATACAACATTTGTGTAAAGGGTATTCCGCTGGGGGAGCTCCCTATCTCCTTTTTATTTGCTTGAACCCATCGCCCTTCTATATGCTGGCGGTACAGGTAATAGATTCGAAACGAAAACCCAACGGAGGTAATATAGATGTGATAGGTTTTATGGTCTTGACACCATGTCTTTTATCCCGGATTGGGTATAAGTGTCGAGTCGAAAGATTACCGATATCAGAGGTAATATAGACGTGACATGATAATCAGGAGTGGTTTTGTGAAATATCGATGCTAGAGGTAATGTGGACGTAGCGAGATATTTCTGGTGGGTATTCCGCTGGGGAATTTTTGATGTGGACCTATTATCCGTTTTATTCGAATGATTCGAATATAGATAATAAGTTGAATGAAGCTGCTAGAGTTGATATGGATGTAATAGCAGAAGATGTTCTATATCTGACCAGAGGTATATGGACGTGGAAAGATATATAGCATTAGGGAGAAGTGGATAATTCAGAGGTAATAGGGACGTGATTATCCTCGATGAATACTTTGCTCAGAGGTTATGTGGACGTGGCAAAACATAATCATTTTACTGGAGAAATAATTATCAGAAAACAATTCAGAGGTAATAGGGACGTGACTTGTTTTCGTCAAACCGAGTTTGGACAGAGTCAGAAACGGGAATGATTCCACTGGGAAAATATTTAGATGACCTATTATCCAGGGCGTATTCAAGACTCTTGAAATACGGATAATAGTTAGATAGTTTTTTTTTGAATCATATAAACATCGCACTGTACATTTACATGACTGAACGTATGTGAACATTATGTAAAAGAGGTTACACATAGTATCTCTTCAGGAACTTGCCGTTGATAGGCATCATGAGCAAGTCACCGTCAGGCTTGGTCAGCCGGTACGCACCGTTAGAATATACCGATTCTATGACGAAGGGACCTTCCCATTTAGGCTGGAATTTCCCTTTTGTTTTGTGTGTCATAACCATGGTCTCCTTACTGCTAGGACCAGATGTCGACTTGGAAGATCCTTTCCTTCACCTTTTTGTTGAAAGCTCTGGAAAGGCGTGCTTGGTATAGCTCAATGCGCTGTTGAGCTAATAGACATTTTTTGTCTAGCACTTCGAGCTCTTGGAGTCGTAGACGGTAGCTTTCTTCATAGTCAGCTCGCTGGCTAGGGCTACCTGGATAGAAGGAATCTGGATTTCTAGGGGAAGAACTGCTTCGCTCCCATAAACCAGAGAGAATGGCATAATGCCTGTTGGAGTCCGGACCGTTGTGTGATAGGCCCATAGACATTCACCGAGCTTCTCGTTCCAATCGTGCTTGTTTGAAGACACGAATTTTTGAGAAGTTTTATAATGGTTTTGTTTAAGGTTCTGCTAGCCCATTAGCCGCTGGATTATAGGCAGTAGAGGCTATGTTCTGGATTCGATTCTTATCGCAGAACCGATAGAACGCATGGCTTACAAACCGTGGACCATTATCAGATGATCCTGTGAGGTAGGCCAAAGTGGTAAATGACGTGATGTTTGATGAAACTGATCACGTTTGATGTCTTCACTTCAGTGAGCGGTATAGCTTCCGCCTATTTAGAGAGAAGTAATATTTTTATGTTCCATTTTTTCTATGACTTGACTAAACTCTTCTTTGTTAACCTCTTGGATAATTCTTCTCGTTATGAATCCCGTTGTCTTCGTACCATTCTTGGAGATATTCCAACAAACTTTTCTGTCTTGCTTGACCCTTTAACTTGTTTGGACACTGTTATGGATTGCTTGACCCAGTCTTAGACCTTGTTACCTTCTACTTGATAGATGACCGAAATAGCCAAACTTGTTGACTGATTCTGTAGTATAACTATAAATGTATTGTGTGATTGTGATAAATACTTTTCCTAGGGATTGGTTAGATTAAGCTTATAGGACAAGTATGGGTGACTGACTATAGTAGACTTGGAAACCATTAAGAACGATTGTATTGAATATGACTTGATGATAGGGTATCTAAGATGGAGAAATGAGATATTATATTGTTGTGACTATGGATTAAGGATTAGAATCTTGTGCTTAGCAGTTTGAGGATTTAGCATTTGTAGAATTTGGTTGGTTATCTATAGCTAATTACATGTGATTAGAGGGTAGATCGATATGTGGAATGATATAGAATAAGTTAGAATGAGATATAATATTGCATACGAGATCGGAAGATATCGGTTAAAAGGACAAGGAACAAGACAAAGACATATGTACATTGGTAATTAGTAAATCGGAAGTTTTGAAATCGAGGATTTATATTCGGAGGACTTGTTGAGTAAAAAGAAGAAGGCTCTACGCCAAGGATAAAAATTGAACGTATGATTTCAAGGAGAAACTGTAGGAAGGGATTGACGACAAATGATGCAAAGAGCCTGTGGATTGATAGAATAAGGATACTTAGGATACGATAAGGAAATCAAGTATTTACAATTGAGGTTGAAAATATGGTTGATGATCAAGCAATGTAGGTTTATAGACATACCAAGAGAATGACCTATAGTTTAGGGTATACATGAAGGTTCCATGTTGCCATGGAAGATTTTAAAGGACATATGACGTAGTTTATGATAGAAGTACCTTTGTTGAACTTGAACCAAAAAGATTGTAAATAGAAACAGAAGAGATGATTACAAGGGTAGCAGTTTGAGTATCGTAGCCAGAGCAGCTACATGTTATAGTTTGATCTATTGATGATTTTTAATTTCGAGGACAAAATTTTTGTAAGGTGGGTAGGATGTAAGCCCCTGAATTTTAGGGTTTATTTTTATTTTTCTGAATAAATTATTTTCGATAATTGTTTTATTATTTAATTGTTTAGATCATTAATGTACCTTCCCGTAACTTTGACTTCTGGAGCGTCAGGGATGCCAATCTCTGGAAACTCTCTTCACAGTTTTGAAGTAGACAAGATTATCTTCATTTGATATATCCTATCCCACTTAAATTCGTTCCCTTGTGCTCTTTTTGTATCGCGCAACTTCGGGTCAACTTAGACCAATTAATCGTTGAATAATTATTCCACTTTTATTTTTGATCATCGTTTGCACGTTACCGTGACTTTTAATTTAGGAGCACCAGACCAGTCGTTTTCTCAGAACCAACTTCTCATGAATGATCTACTCGAGACGCTCACCACCCATGACCTTCGTGTCCCACTCAGACACTCCATTTTGTGCTTCATTTTCTTCGCACAACTTTCGGGTCAATTTAGGCCGATTAATTATCTACCGTAAAACCTGATTTAATTTCCAATTTAATTTCGGGACCTGACATCGATCCAACCTGTCAACCCGAAGTATGGGCGTGGCCCATTGAAGCCTACTACCCACATGACGCTTGTGTTACATTTATTGGAGTTCCCGCATATTATTTATTTTCCCGTGATTATAAATCCCTATTTTTAATTTAATTATTGCAGGTTCGATTTTGACCCGACCCGGCTCGACCGAACCCAAGCTCCATATTGTTCTTTCATGACTGCTCAAATACCCGCTTAATTTTCCCCTTTTTTTCTATTTAAAAATATCTCCTCTACTTTATTATATTCCATTATATATATATCACATATATATATATATATATATATATATATATATATATATATATATATATATATATATATATATATATATATATATATCATCTTCTCTCTCCTTTCCATCACACACACAACACCACCTTACTCCCTCCACCTCACAGGAGCACCCCCCTTCAGCCGACAGTACTACACCCCCCCCTCTTTCATTCTTTCTCTCTAAATATCATTTCTCTCTCTTTATATTATTACACACACACACATAAACAATTCTCTCTCTCCCTCTCTCTTCATTTTTAACACATACCACCACCACACCGAAGTCTCCCCCTCCATTGGCCGAGAGCTCCTCCCTCTCCTCCTTCCGAGCTCCTCCCCTCCTCCTCCATACTCCAACCATCATCAACTTCATCATCTTCACCATCATCATCACCATCATAAACACCATCACCACCACCATCATAAACCACCTTCACCATCCCCTCCACCACCACTACACCGCCGTGGCCACCCCCGCCGGAGACTGCTGCCGCCGCCGCGCGCTCACGCAGCAGCACGCAGCAGCACGCAGCGCAGCAGCAGCAGCTGCAGTGCGCGCGCACGGCCGCGCGCCGCCGTGGACGGCCGCGCACGACCCTCGAGGCCCCCGAGGTCGGGCGCACCCCTGGGCGAGCTCCCCATCGCCGTCCTCCTCTTCCCCGACGTGTTAAACACACGATTCGTGCGTTTGGCACAAGATCCCGTCCCGTCACGCCGCGAGTTTGGAACTCAGAATTCGCGCTCCGTCGCAGCAACTTTGTGCGTGTTTTCTGGGAGATCCGACCGTTAGATCGGCGAACTTTTTGCTCCGTCACAATCTCGGTATATCCATCTTCATCCTGTCAATTTTGTCCGTTAATTTCGTCGTTTGATACCTCAAAACTGGCCACCAAGTTGACGTTTTAAATTGAACTGTTTTGGACAGTTTCGTGACGCCGACTTCGTCAGCTCGTAACTTGTCGTCGCAGCTCCGGTTGGCGTGCTACTAGTTCCTGTGCGCAGCTAGTATAACCCTCTTCCTACCTCCTTTAGATTTGTTTCATTTTAAGTACGTTCGGTTGGTCGAATTCGACGCCAAAGTTGGCCGTCTGAATTCTTTAATTTGCACTTGTTAAATTCCATTTTTGAACCCGGGACTCGGATTCAATTTCTGACACCACCAGTAGACTCGTGGCGTTTCTGGCATGTTTTCATATAAAATTTGACTTGATTTGGAGAATGTGGGCCCTGGCACGCATTTCGGTGCAAAGGGGTCCCACTTTTCGAGTCAACGGGTCACTTTGAGATCGGCTAATCGAAATCCAATTCCGGATATACCGTTGAGTAAGTATCATCATTCTGGACTCGTTACGTATAATTTGCTGAGTTTTGAAGACATTTGCTTCGGCATGCATTTCGGTGCAAACCGGATACCAAGTGTCCGCGTCAACGACCATTTTGAGATCGGCACATCGGAATTCCATTTCGGACATACCGTTGGGTTCGTATCATCATTCTGGATTCGTAGACATATAATTTGCTAGATTTTGTAGACTTCTATCCTGACACTTTTTCGATGCAAAGTGTGTCCAACGGCGGACATCATTTTGATCCGAAATTACCGTTTTACCCCTGTGTCTAAATTGGACTTATGGGTAGGCTATCCTAGCTAATTTGACCTTTCTGGACACGTTGGTGATATTTATTTTATCATCCGACAACATCTGTAGATTTTGATTATGTATTATCCTTAAATTGTAATTAATTATTTTTCCAAAAATTGTTACTTTCTGTTTTTGAATTTTTATATATTTTAATTTCTGTAAAAATCTAGGAAAACTGTATTTAAATACTATGTTAATTTAGCTAATTTATTATATTTTTTCAGTATTTAATAAGTTTTGGTATTTTATAAAAATAGAAAACAGAACTCATTTTAGTATATTTATGTTTGCTGATTTTTAATAAATATTTATGAAGGTTTATAAATCCCAAAAAAATTAGTATAAATTTCTATAATTAACAAGGATCATTTTGGTACTTTATTTTATATATAATTTAGCTTTTTGTCTATCTCAAAAATTGTTGGAACTTAGTGTACAGTTTGATTTAATTATTGAATAATTATGACTTGCAATATTTGTGTTGTTTTGAGTTATTGTAGTATTGGACCTCACCCCGCACTAGTGTAAAGACCCTAGGAAGTTAGTTTGTATATAGTGGCTCCATATTAGACTTTTATGCTAGGTCCCCACTTAGCTAATATCCAGTCAGGAGTCGTGTCACACCACTAGTGTAATATTGAATATAGCTTAGAACTGAGTTTGTATATCATTATTGACAGGACACCAGGCATCTATATCTTCGTACTAGTATTCTTGCTTTGCTCGAGGCAAGTACATCTACAAACTCATTTACTGTCTTTTAATGCTAGAACATGTATTAACCGAGGTAGCAAGTTAAATCTTCACATGTTACATTAATTTAGTCCCTACCATGCTTAGGACAGTTATCATATCTTCACATGCTTCTTACTGGTTCCCCGTACATGTTTCACTATGCTTATATCTGCCCAAGTATTCACATGTTTTACTGCTCTCAGTACTTTCACCTGTTTTACTGCTATTTGTACCTACCGTGCTTTATATCGATCCCAGTATCTCTCACATGTTTTTACTGTTCTCGTATCTCTCACATGTTAGAATATGGGTTATGGGAAACTGATAGTTGAGTACGTGATCATGCCCCCTCTACAGTACCGAGCAAAGTTTCATTTTATATGTTACTGCGCCGTAGGCCTTACTCTCAAAGCTGTATTTGTACGTATGTACATCTATCGCCTTTACACTTGTACGGAAGTACATTTCATTATGTGTCTCAGCACATTGTACATCTATTGACCGATCACGTACCTGCTACAGTTTTAAACATTACATATACATCTGTCTCTATGACATATGTATCATTGCCATGATAGATTATGAGTTATACCATGATTCCAGATATGCCATGTTCCCTATGTTACCATGATACTGTGATTCCAGTTGTACCATGAGGCCATATTTTCCAGTATTTCCTGTTTTATAGACTTATCACACCATGTTTCTTATTGTACATCTCTTTCATTATATGTTCAGTACTTTAGTTGTAGAGGTTGTACTTGCTCCCGTCCTGACAGGATAACGTTGTAGGTTTACTTTTCGAGAAGGAAATGCTATGTGATTCATACTATGGTACTGCATTGAGGACCTGGCCTTAGCTCCAGAAGAGGCCCCAGCGGGGAACCTTGCTTAGTTATTTTTATGTGTTTTGAGACTTAGATTTTAGTCTGTACTTATATTTGGATACTGGACTTTGTCTCCAGTTAGATACTTATAAAGTGTATTATTAAGTCTGTGCTCATGTTACCTTCGCTTATAGATGCTGTGTTGTGATGAACCTTAAATGTGATTTTAGAACTGTTAGCTGCTTAGATCCTTTATTGTTTATTCTAGAACAGCTTACTGCACTTTAACCAAGCGTAGGCTGGACATGGCTCGGCCCGGCCCAACAATTTGGGTATCGGGTCGTGACACCACTCCACTATACGGTCACGGCTGTCTAGATATGAGAGTTTAACTACAATCCATCAGTCTCCTATGGTCAATGACAAGCCTAATTGCCTCAATCTCAATGCAAGCCAGTAAAGTTACAAGATGTAAGATCACCAAATATACAATAGTAAGGCGTCCCAAACATTACATATCCAGCTGATCATGAAGCTAGTCATTACAAAATGTGAGGACTAGCAAGAGTTTAGTCATACATGATCAACCCTAGGATCTGTCAATCATGATACAGCCCGTAGGCAGACAATAATAAGGTATGCAATACGAGCTAACAGGTGCTCGTCGGCTAAACGCCTCAAAATAAAATTTTTACAATAGAGTGGGAGAGCAAAAATAAACCCACTCGTTGCCTGGTCACGCCTGATGGTCACCATCGGGCTGGAAAGTCGGTAGATCCTCTGAAGCTGTTCCGAAATCTGGCCACACAAAACCAGCTGGGTCAGATCCCAGAAAGGCAAGTGCCACAAAGGAGGCTTCACTTAAGAACTAAAACCACATATCAGAAAATATATTAAGCAGTTAAAAGAACTTGAAGAACAACAACAATCATAATGGAGTGCGAGGGAACCATTCAAGTAGCCGGTCACAACCCTTAAACCAAACAAGGACCGGGTTGTAACCCTTCATCCGAATAGAACTCCGTCTCCAATCTTGTTGGTAAGGTAAAAATACTTCAAGCGTAAAGTGGGGTGCAATAAGATAATAAACGAAGAGAGGACTTAGAACTGCCGGGAGCCAGGTTACAACCCTTAAACCAAACAAGGACCGGGGTTGTAACCCTTCGCCTGAACAGAACTTAGTGTCACGCCCGATTCCAAAATATGGGACCAGGAACATGGCGTGCCAGCTGTACGATCAAGTATAGAAAAACCCCAATTTAATGGACTATACTCGATGTAGTACGCTGAAGTAACAACTAAATAACAATACAGGCAGGTAAATACTAATCTCATACAGGAAAAATCACAGAATAAAGCTGGAAGGAATGAAAATAACTCTGAATCAAACTACAAGTCATGACTAGTGGAAAATAATCCACCAATAAATGTATGAAAGAACTACTAAAAGAGTACAACTGAACCAGAAAAGAAATAGATAGCCACTAGCAGAAATCACCTAAGAACTCAAGAAACTCACGAGGCTCAACATTGAAGTCCTCGTCAGCAAAAGTCTCCAATCTCCGTAGTCCGTCGGTACCTGTGCTCGTCCCAATCTGGAAAAGGTGTCATGTCCTCAGAGGGACGTAACAAGTACACAAGAAATCGACATGCATGATAGTACAGGGCAGTATATAAATAACTAGAACAAAATGTAACATAATCTCCCCAACCAAACAAGGACAGGATATATCATGCGACATACGACAGGTAAACTAACCATCTATGTGTAATGCACTCGAGACATCTCTAATGGTGCATGAGGGAGGGAGAGAAGAAGAAGAAACTGCCACCAAGCGTTCTACGGTTTGAGAAACGAGGGGCTACGAGCATCCAGCGTCCATTGGAAACAGAATTCTCATACACCACTAGTAGACTCTCCCCACCCAATGTATATCTGTACCGTATACGCGGTACAAATAATATACAAGACGTCATAGTATATATAAGTAGACCTGTACCAACCACTAGACCAGACGCGAACTCACGTGCCAATGATCAGTCGACACACAAATCTATGCTCTCAACTCACTCATATAGTGATCGTGTATGATACAGTGTCCGGCTAGAAGGTACCACATACCTTCACAATACACGGGATAAGTCCACTACTACTAGACGCGTGCACACTGAGAAGTAACTAGGTAACATAAACTAACTGCAAAATATACAATCAAGCAAGGTGTACTTGCCTGTGTCCAGCAACTGAGTATCGGGTCCGATGTAGAGTCCGAGTTCCGAGAAGCAAACAATCCTAAACAAGCATGATTTATAATTAATCTCTATTTAACAATTTACTAAATTGATTAATTGCTAATTAACCAACAAACATTAGTATTTTATTAAAACTAGCTAACTAGTACCAATAATTATAATACTTATAAAATAATAAGATATAAATATACTATTATCATACATTATATTCTGTAATTAATAATACAACATGATATTAGTAATTAATTAATTAATTATAATCAATTAACTACTCAATTTAATACACACGTGCATACACAATTCCTAATAATACTAACAAAAATAGTAAAAGTCCTTAAAAATCATTTCTAGTCTATTATAATAATAAATAAATAATACCAAATAATAATATATATTATATATATTTTTACAGAAATGAATTTATTACCATTAAAACTATTTATTAAATAAATAGTTAAAAATACATAATAATTCGAAATAAATCTTGAAAATTCACTATAAACCTAAATTTAACCATTAAATCTAAATTCACTATTCTACACAATAATAACACATAATTAGTAATTATTAAATTAATAAATAATTATTAAACAATTTAATAAATAATTCTAAAATAATTCTAGAAATACTTTTAAATCCTAAAAATTAGTATAAATATAAAATACCTAAAATAATTTCCAAAATAGTTTAATTATCTATTTACAACAGAAACCTTAACATTTACCCATTTACAAATATTATATAACTAATATCGATTAATTATAATATACTTAGTAATCAAAATTACCCTTCTAAAATCTAAATAAATTATAATTAAATATTGGAAATATTTTTATACAGTAAAGTATATTTTTACAAACATTTTCTATATATATATATAATTAACAACCAATTAAATAATATAAATTAAAAAACGGTAATTGGAATTAATTTAAAAATCTAAAGTTCTCGGTTTTTAATATAAAATAAACAAATAAAATTCTATAATTTCTGGAAAAATTGTTATAAAATACTACATTTTACAAACTTTTTCCTCTACAAGTTTTATTTAATTAATAATAAAATTATTAATTAACGATTAAAACAGTAAATACAAACAATTAATTAACCGCGTATAAAATTTATAAGTAAATAGTAATAAATACTAATAAATAATATTAATTCACACAAAATTTAATGTAGATCCTATACTTAGTTACTAATGATCCCTTTCAATTAGATCTAATTAATTACCAATAATTAGGCAATAATTAACACTAAAAAAATGAATTAATTGGATTAAAAACCCTAAAACTAGGGTTACAGTAAAAAATAAGATTTCCCACGTGGAAGAGCCACGGGGTCGCTCGGGGGGGTTACCTGCCCGCCGCAGGGGGTCGGGGTCGGCCTCCAGGCGCGGTGGCACCGCCGGGGGTCGCCGGGATCGACCGGCTCTGCTGCTCACAGCGGCAACCGCAGTCCCGTCCGGCCTTGTGCTCCTCCGTACGTCGGCGAGGAGTCTTGGGTTGAGGGAGGAGGTAGGCGAGGTGAAGTGAGGTCAGGGGGGGGCTTGGAGACAAAGCTCTAGGGTTAGGGTTAAGAGGAACTTGGTTAAAGAAGGCTATATATATATATATATAATATTATATATATAATCTATAATAAATCTAATAAAACATCTATAAGTAATTTTAAGAATAATAGAATAGAATTTAATAATAAAACCTAATAGGGATATCCAATTTAATAAAAAATAATAATAGACCATCAATAATAAAAATATAATAATAGTGATAAACCATAAATAAAAGGTAATAAATAATTATAAACTTGCTATTAATTATAATAATATGACAATAACTAAGGATTATAAATAATAATAGAGCCAATATTTATAAGGATAAAATTGACTAGCACTAATAAAAGTAACCCTGATGATCTTGCCAATAATATTGTCAGATAGAAAATAGCATCATCTTGCATCTATATATATACAATATAAATTAAACCCTGATTAGAAATAATTAATTAATTATTTAATTAAAATAAATTAACAAGCTATTCTTCAAATAAAAAAATAATTTTAAAAATTCCCTGAAAATTCAGGGGGGTTACACTTAGCCTCTGATCTTTATTGTTAAAAGTGACAATCATGCGATCAAGCCTGCAATAATCGAGCACTGAAACCACATCATACAATCATCCTCGGCCAATCAGTGACTACGACTTTCTATATTAGCTAACTAGGGTTATCAACATGTAGTGAGATGTTCCTCCAGCCACAAGCCCTGCAGCTAATCCAGGTTATCCAGGCGACTTGGGTTCATTAAGCAGTGCATCGTTCTTTTCCATATATCAGTAAATTTAGACTTGTGCCCTACTCGTCGGCAGGCTGCAAGTCCACAATGGTGGTCGGGATAACGGGATCGCCTGTAGCTGGGGAAATCTCTCATGACTATGAATTATTCTAGTTATTAGCCTTAGCCATTTACAGTAGGTACCCCTGACCGTGGTACTCAGGAATCTCCATCCTAGACATGATGCAAATACTACCGGTTTAATTGTACAAACACAATCACCTACGGTGTCCAGGCCATCCAATCTTGTTATGTCATGTTCACTGTCAGGAGTGCGCCGCGTCGGGCCACTATCATGTCATGTCAAAAGTACACCACAACGGGTCACCATCGTGTCCGGGAACAATTAATTTAGCACAAGTACACATTTAATAATTTAAATATTAGAAAGGGCAAGGGCTGTAGGGGACTCATACGGCTCGGAAAATTCCATGCGGCCAGCAGTCACTTGCTCATGTGGCTAAGCAAAATATATAAGCCTACAATATAATGCACTAAATACATTAATATAATGTAGTAATATAATGCATTAACACATTAAATACATTATATTAATTAATGCCTTATATTAATATATTATATAGATATATTATATTAATATATTAAACGTATGCTTGCGTGCATTAGTAAAATGTATTAATATGCGTACGGCTGATCGTTCCCATATGCGGCTCATATTGACAATGCCACAAAGCATGCTAATATGCATGCAAACAAGCCACGTAAGCTTGTAACAAAGCGTGCAACAAAACATGCGTGCCTTCATGCAAACAAGGCCACGTGGGTTACAAATGCAAGCACGCATTAATATAATGCAAGCAAGACCTGCATTGCATGCGGCCAGCAAAGATTCTTAAGCATATGTGGCTGGTGCTAAAAAAATGCAACAACAAATGCATTAAAGTAAAAAGAAATGCATAAAAGCATTAAAGAATGCATTTAAGAAAATGTATTAGCATTAAAGTAATGCTTGTACCTGAATGCTTATGCGGCTACTTTAGGAAATGTATTTAACAAATGCATTAGGAAAATGCATTCAAGAATGCATTAATATGTAGAGAATGCATTAATGCATTAGTGAATGCATTATAATGCATTAGAGAAAGGCATATGCGGCTCACATGGGTTAATGCATTCAATTCTTAATGCATTACTAATAAATGCCTATGCGGCTCACATGGGTGCTGATGCACTCCATTCTTAATGCATTAAATATAATGCCTATGCGGCTCACATGGGTGCTGATGCATTCTATTCTTAATGCATTAATAATGATGCATAAGCGGCTGACTGTTAGTATTGCATTAATTAATGCATGTAAACTAAATGCTTGCTATTGCATTCATAGGCCATGCGACTGAGATAGGTTGGCCTATGCGGCTCAGTACCTTAGATATGCATGCGGCTCCAACTTATATGCATTAAATATAGATTATCATGCGTACTTTAAGTAGCATGCCTATGCATGCAAGCTAATTATATGGCCAAAGAAAAGGAATGGCCATGCGGCTGAGTGCGAAAAATGTCCATACGGTTCAACAAAATTCCATAGGTCAAATTTGGACCAAACAAATTCTCTGCAATATGGGATCATCAACTTAGCAAAATATGCAAGTTTGATAGATCAAAACTCCGAAAACGAAAACCACAAAGCTAGATTTACAGAATTTAACCACGGAATGAAAATGCTAAGTACTAAAGTGGGTTAGAAACACATGAGGAGACAATAGAACAATAAAATGGACTTCCTCCATGAAGCAAGGTGCACTTACCTAAGCTCTCCCTCTCTCTGGTTGGTGGAGAAGTAATGGTGGGAAGAAAAAGTTAATGAGGAGAGAGAAGTGTTTGGTGGAATATTTAATGAAGAGGGTGGTGGTAGGTGGGAGTGGTTTGGTCCACATAAACCAAGCAAAAACCGAACCATGCAAAACCAAGCCGAACCAAGTCAAGTTGGGCCAAACCAACAAGGAGGCATGCAATACGGGTCTAAATACGTACACGTATACCAAAATACGTAATACGAACATGGTCATTACAACTTAAGTACTATCACGAGTTCGCATATTTGCAAAGACAGACCTGCATGGGCCACCACAAAATTTGTCACGACCCGTACCCGTTTTTTTAAACGGATACGAGACGTGTCCAAGTCAGCCTACGCCGTAGTGTCGACGGTAGAACGCTGTCACGGCCATGAAGATCAAAATCATAAATAATGCTCATTCACAAAATTAATTTAAACTTAAATATTTCCCAAGTTTTACATTTGTAGAAAATATAACTTGTACAAATATGGAATGACTACGACTCAGCTATCTAGCTAGTCTCTAGGCTTTTCGTCTGCATGTACACCCGTATCTCCCATGCTAATGAATCCTCGCTAACCTAAAAATATTGGTTTCCAGTCAGGAATGGAACGAGCACATTCACTGAATACAATTTCAATAAATGAAATGACTATACAACAGAGGTTAGACATCAATTACCTATTTTTAAAATAAACAGAAAATACGGAAAAACCAATAGCAATGAATAGACACAAATACTTTTCTCAACTGTTAGAAATACCTTTGATATGTGATCGGTCTGGGATACTACACCGTACGGTCTACGAGGTCTACTTGCATAAAAATAAGCACTGTCTACGAGGTCTACTTGTATGAAAAATAAGCACTGTCTACGAGGTCTACTTGCATGAAAAATAAGCACTGTCTACGAGGTCTACTTGCAAAAAATAAGCACTATTTATGAGGTCTACTTACAAAAAATAAGCACTGTCTACGAGGTCTACTTGCAGAAAAATAAGCACTGTTTACGAGGTCTACTTGCAGAAAAATAAGCACTGTCTATGGTCGAATCACATATCTTTAGTATTTCCTGTTCCCGACTCAATGTTTTATGATAAAATAAATTCACATAATTAATGACCAATCAATGAGATATAGTGAAAATCAATATCAAAATGCAGACAATAAACTGTACTCGACTGTGGTCCTTTGCTGGTGAAACCGTAATCCAAACCACTCAGTGTGCCACAATAGTCAAAACACGTACAACAGTCTCCAGATGCTGAAATAGACATTACCAATATTCTCAAAATAGTCAAAATAGCTAGGATTGCCTGTCCTTAAGTCCAATTCTGGACACAGGGACAAAACGGTAATTTTGGGTCAAACGGTGTCTGCCGTTGGACCCGCTTTGTACCGAAAATGTGCCAGAGTCAATGGTCTCTAAAGTTGTCAAACTACATGTTTACGGATTCGTTTTGATGATACGAACCCAACCATATGTCCAAAGTTGGATTCCGGCAGGCCATGCACAAAATCACCCGTTGAGTCAGATCGTGGGGCCCGCAAAACGGCAATCTGCTCAACTGTCCCAGAATCGGACCAAACTTGCATACAGGATCAAAAAATGACACAGTCCTGTTGGCATAAGTTTTGTCTCGATCTGATGAAAGTGCACAAGTAATTGGGAATTTGCACAGAGGTCGATACGGTGAATTTCGACGGATACGCATCAAATTCGTCGCGCACACGCGACCAATTTGAATTTCGGCAAAGCCCACACATCCACGAAACCATTGCGCACCTTTCGATGCTTTCGGTTCGACCACTGTCGCCCGAATTGGCGGGACGCACGTCGTATCGAAGATTTTTTTCTAATTTTCTAAAATTTTGAATCAGTTTTTCGTCGAAATTGGAAAAAGGATTTCTCGACGCTCGGTCGTTGAACTAACTTAAGTAAAAAGGTTTGGCAACCCTATAGGTTGTCTAGGACTGTATCAAATTAGTTTCAGATAATTCCTACTATTTAGTTCAGGAACGACTGCCAAGTTGGGTTGAGAGACTGCTAAACTCTGTTTGGAACAGATTTTTCGTCGACTTTTGACTCGTTTTCCCTAAATTCTAGGTCATATAAAATAAAACAAATTGACAGGAGTCGAAGGCGTATACATTGTAGGCATACCTGAGAAAACGGCTCGAAAAATTGTCGACCGTGCGCGGAGAAAACTCTACGCGAAGTCGCGCATCCGTTGTTCTGCTGATGCTCGGTGCTGGCAACCCGGCGCGGTTTGGCCGGCCGACTCCGGTGCTCGCGCGGCTGCGCTCGGCCGTGAGGGAGCCGCCCAGGGTGGCTGGGGGTCGTGGAGGCGTGGGTTAGGGTTTAGTTTGCGTCGATCTCTCCCTCGTATTTTACTGTCGAACAAAGGAACGCGCGGGGGGGTTACTCTCGGCTGGGCCAAGAGTTGGGTTTGGCTGATTGTTGCTGGTTCTGAAAAGAATGCGGGCTTGGTCCACTGTTCTGTGGATTTGATTTCTTTTATTATTATTATTCTTTTTATATACTATACATATATATATATATTTTATATATATATATATATTATATATAATATATATATATAATATTATATATATATATATATATTATTATTATATATATGTATATTATATAAAAATATATTATATATATATATTTATATATATAATCTATATATATATATATATATATAATAATATATATATATCTATATATATATATATATTATATATATAATATATATATATATATATATATTATATATATATCTATATATAATATATATATCTATATTCCATTTACTCATATACCACCTAAATAAATAATATCCTAAATTCTAAATAAAATCCTAATATTTCTATTCCTAGTGTAGGGTCTAGATATGATAATATTTATTTGACAAATATATAACCTATAATAAAATAATATTATATATTAATAACCTCCATAATATTGATAATAATAATATAAATAATAATAATATAATAATATATAATACTAATAATACGAAATTCATAAATCAAAATGGTGTATATACCATTATATACAGTCCAAAATCTTAAAATGCACAAGGACCTATTTATACCAATAATGATTTATAATATTTATTAACTAATATTTAGAAAATATTTATTAAATCATTAAAACGAAATCCACCACCCTCATACCAAATTTCCATTAACACACGAATATCATTGGACGTGTCACAGGACTACATAGGCTTAGGCTCAGTTCAGGTCCAGTCTGGGCTAACATGTTATAATCGGTTTCCCTAACTCAATAATATATTAATAAATAAATAAATTATTGCTAAGGGTTAAGTCATAACTTGGCCTGATTTCCTAGTTAGGACATCACTATGGCTCAGCCTTCCCTACCAGGGCTAATACACTATTCAAAGCACGCCATTGTACTATTCGTGCCACGATTTCTAGTCACCATATACTCCGAAACTCTATCATTGCTAAAGCCATCTACCGTAATAATTAACTAAATAATTTATAAATTCTAAAAATTACCATTTAATTTAAATAAATAAATAAAAATATATTATAAAAAAATTCTGGGAAGAGGGGTTACAGCTAGAACTGTATTTATTTCTCAAATAGAACCCAAAAATATTTTAGAAGCTTTCTCTAATAATTTTGGATATCTGTAAGTTCGAAAGAAATCAAGTTTGGGAACTTGTTCCTAAACCGACTGATCATTCGATCATCGGTACTAAATGGGTTTTCGTAACAAAGTTAATGAGGACGGTTCAGTTACACATAACAAAGCCCGTCTCGTAGCTCAAGGATACAACCAAGAGGAAGGTATCGACTACGGTGAGACGTATGCTCCTGTTGCACGACTTGAATCAATCCGCATGCTTTGTGCATTTGCAAATTTCCAAAATTTTAAACTTTTTCAAATGGATGTCAAAAGTGCTTTTCTTAAGGATTTTATTAAAGAAGAAGTATTTGTAAAGCAACCACCTGGTTTTGAAAATTACAAATTTCTCGACCATGTTTTCAAACTTAAAAAAGCTCTTTATGGCCTCAAACAAGCCCCTCAAGCTTGGTATGAACGCCTTAACACTTTTTACTTGACAAAGATTTTTCAAAAAGGAAAATTGACACGACACTCTTTATAAAATCTTTTGACACCATTCTCTTTGTGCAAATTTATGTGGATGACATCATATTTGGATCTACTAATGAGGTCTTGTGCCAAGAGTTTGCTAAGTGTATACAGAATGAGTTTGAGATGATGATGGGGGAGCTCAACTACTTCCTTGGACTGTAAGTCAAATAACTCACAAGGCGTCTTCATCAGCCAATCAAAGTATACAAAGGATATTGAAGAAGTTTGATCTTGACAACATCAAACCAATCAGTACTCCGATGGCTACTACAACAAAACCTAGAACCTGATGAAAACGACAAACCAGTTGATCAACGTAAGTATCGAGGTATGATTGGTAGTCTACTTTATTTAATTGCTACTCGTCCCGATATCATGTTTAGTGTTTGCCTATGTGCTCGATATCAAGCCAACCCTAAGGAATCACATATGACCACGGTTAAGCGTATCTTTTGATACCTTAAGGGACTGTTACGGTGGGCTTGTGGTATCCCAAAACTACTTCCTTTGACTTGATCGGATATTTCGATGCCGATTTTGTTGGATGCAAAGTCGACCGTAAAAGTACCAGCGACACGTGTTATTTATTAGGTAAGGCTTTAGTCCCTTGGTTTAGCAAGAAGCAGAACTCTGTAGCACTATCCACAATAGAAGCTGAATACATCGCAGCATGATGTTGTTGTGCACAGATTCTGTGGATGAAGCAAACCCTTGAAGACTATAATTTACTGTTTAAGTACATACCAATATTCTGTGATAACACTAGTACAATTAACCTGGCCAAAATTCAGTATGTCACTCACTAAGCACATAGAAATTAGACACCATTTTCTGCGTGATCATCAAATGCATGGCACTATTAACTTAGAATTCATTGATACTGATCATCAGCTAGCATACTTTTTCACAAAACCACTTGCCGAAGAACGTTTCAATTTTCTTCATCGAGAATTAGGAATTTTGGATGAAAATGTCGTATAATAGTTGTACCTGCACAAATAACTATTAAAACATAATCGTACATAGTAAATTTTTTGGATAAAAGCCGAAAGGACCTTCTGACAACAAGACTAAAAGCCTAAACGACACGGTGTACTAGTCTTCGGACTACCGCTAGCTGGGATCCGGCCCCTACAACTAACCTGAGGCGATTCACCTATACCGATCATTGTTTAACAAAGTTTGTCGTAAGATTTAATTTATTTTATGGCTTATATAATTCATAATTGTTAATTCAAGACCATCCTTTATGTCTTTTATCAACATTTTTCTAACCTGTTGGAGTTATGGAACCAACCCCACAAAACTCGGGCCGAACTCTATGTTATGGGTACCAGAACTCTTAGCCACTCCTGGCCATCCATCCGACTTAATCCAAGGGCTACAATTTAACTAATGCAGTCGGCCCTACTCTTCAATGCACAAATTTGCTCTCTCTCTTCTCATTGCTACCACCTTCAACCTCTCTCCAAAGCCTATCTCTCCAAACCCTAACCCTAGAAATCCTATTGTTGGTGCTCTCCACTCTTCAAAACTTAAGATTTCAAAGTTTTGGGTAATTCTCCTCCATTCTCCTTCATTATTTTGAGGTATAACTCTTGTTCTCCATCTCAACTTTCATTATTGTTCTTCATTTCCTTGTCTCTACTATTATATGGCTCCTAGACTTTTTAATAGGGGGAAGAGGGCTAGAAACGAATGAGCCTCTTTATCGAACCCTCCTTCTCCTCCAATTGTCAATCCCATTCACCCTTTGTTCAATCCTCCTCCACCTACCGATGCCAACACGTTTAATGAGCATATTTTTGTCTCGTTAGAAACATCTAACGAGTGGTACTCTGACTTTCGCTCCAGAAGTGTTGTGCCAGGACATCCCATAAAATTTATAATATTTTCCAAATTTGATCTGAATTTCAAGGATCTATGCCTCGATGAACTTATATCCCATCGTCACTCATATACCTCAATGCAATACAAATATTTTATTGCAATGACTCACGACGACAGTAGAACTCTCTCTCGATCGCCGACATTGATATTATGTTTGATGATTTTGATCTTGCTGAATATCTTGAACTTCCTGATCCCAACTCTTGGGAGCGTCTTAATGATGCCCGTGAATTCACATTTGCTGGGCACTCTTGAAGGGTTCAAAGACATGATGTGTGAATCCAACACCCGTCCTCGAAAACTTCGGGCTAAGTTTCTCAACGACCATTTCTACGAACTTTATCAGATTATTTCTCGTCCATCATTCCCAAAGCAGGATCTACCGATGAGGTTACATATCTTGAGATTACAGCCCTTTATTTTCTTCACTTTACCATCCCCTTTAACTTTTCTCGCACGATGATGGATTGGATGATTCGTACAGGAAGAAACCCAAATCGCTTGTTTATGCGATGTATCTTTCGATGATATTTCGTGCCTTCAAAATCCCTTTAGATGAGTGTCAGTTTTTAGCAGCTCCTGCCTTTCTGTCTAAGGCTCGTAGGACTGCCCTTGCTTATGTTCCTCCTACTCCAGTTGAGGAGGAATCTTCTGACTCAGATGCCCCACAGCCTCGTACGTTGATGGATTGGATGATTCATGCAAGGAAGAAACCCAAATCGCTTGTTTATGCGATGTATCTTCCGATGATCTTTCGTGCCTTCAAAATCCCTTTAGATGAGTATCAGTTTTTTGCAGCTCCTATCTTTCTGTCCAAGGCTCGTAGGACTGCCCTTGCTTATGTTCCTTCTGCTCCAGTTGAGAAGGAATCTTCTGACTCAGATGCTCCACAACCTGAGCCTCCTACCACTCTTGACTCCATTCGAGACATGTTGCGCGATCGCTTCCATTTGGAAGACGATCGCTACATCCAGCTGGACTATCGGACCACTCTGCAGATGAGCGCCATCAGCATATCCTGCATGATATCTTGTACAATATGGCCCGGTAACCCACTATACCGTTTCCTACGGATCGGGACCCTTCTCGCGAAAGCTACCAGATTGACGAACCATGGGCTATGCGGTATTTGGATCCTGATGCGGCATTTGTTGATCCTCGTCGCTCTGCCAGCAAGCCTTCTGAGTTAGCCGGTCCATCCCGTTCCCATGTTCCATGATGGTCGTGGTCTTCTACCTGCTGCTACTGCTGTTGATGTTTACTTTTAGTTATGCTTTTCCATTTAATGTTTTAGCACTCTTTCCACTATGTTTTAGTTTATGACTTTAGTTTGTCATGTATGACTTCTAGTTTATTTACTTTGCATTATCAAAATTGCTAGCTGTCTCTATCAATGGTTGGTTATGGTTATAAGTTGTGTGTTTACTATCTTTACTTTGTCTATTTTTTCCTTTCTTTACGGGGGAGCTATGATTCATTTTGCTAAATGACAAAGGGGAGAAGATATTTGTTTGATGTGATCTTTATATGTTGTTGGATATTATGTTGTGCTTGGATAAAGAATTTTGTATCAGGACAAAACCGAAATAGTTAATTGCGGGGGAGCCGACATATCTATTTGCGGGGGACCTACGTCATATGTACAAACTACCCCTTAACATGTGTCCAAGTATGAATGTTACGACATGTAAATATTGTTTTGTCAATTATCAAAATGGAGGAGATTGTTGACCCCAAACTGGACCACAGTCAACCTAATTTAGAGAATTAACAAAACAATATTCGAGATGATCCAATATGACACATTGAGCTCAAAGACAAGAACTCATCTACAATATATCAAGTTCAAAGACAGACGTCATCGATAAGTTGGTTATTGCAATTATACTTGTACTGAGTCTGTAATTTTTACTCTATTGAGTCTAGGAACATGTATTGAGTCGCACCGAGTCATCTCAACCCTAGACTTACTACTCCAAAGCTCCACCATACAAAACAAGACTACCACCAAACCAAACCAAACAAACCAAACCATTCTAGCTTACTTGAATGTTCTGGCCCCAAGGAATAATAATTTGAGCCGAACTCTGCCCCAAGCAGTTCGGGCCAAACTCTGTTCCCTGAAATTAGGAAGCTAATTTTTTGGAACACCTTGATCTAAGCTGTCCACGTTCGAATTTTTGAATCTTCGAGATAGAATTCTGGCCGAATTCTGCCTCCTCGGACTAGTATAAATAGGGCTTGAATTCTCTCATTTCAAATCATCTATTTCTCTTAATCTTCTTAGCCTTATACATTCTAAGCCTTCATATTCAATCTACTAGCACAAAACTTCCTAAGCCCCAAGGTGCTCAAGTGCGATTCAGCTAGAAGTTCTGTGCTAGAGTTGTAAGAAGTCACTTGGACAATTCCAAGTTTTGCCTCTACGAAGTTGTAAGAAGTTGGCGTGCTCTTCTGAGTAAAGGCACGTGGTTGTACCCTATTTCACAAATAGTGGATTTCAATTCTGAGCAAGAGTTCTCAAGACTGGACTAGTCCTCCACGAGGGAAACCAGGTTAAATCGCTGTGTTTGCGTATGCTCTTCTGATCTCTATTTATTTTTACATTACTCTCTGATTTTACTTACTCTCTTGTAGTTGATTTCTCGACTTGATATAGAGTTACATTTTTAATTGGTTATTATCGACACAAACTCTATTTACCCCCTAGTTTGCCTACACGTAACTTCACAGCCACCTTCGACAGTTCCGTCATATTCATGCCAAACTGTTCTCTTCGCAATGAAGCCATCCTTTTATGATTTTCGTGCACGTACGCACGCTTTGACACATTTATTCTCTTTCCTTCGAGTCGTCGTTTGATGCATGCTCGATACCATATTTTCATGTTCTATGCCTTAGTTATTCATGATGTATTTCCGTCCCTCCGACTCGTTCACGAACATGCTTCGATAGGGTATTCAATGTCTCTATAGCTCGTCACTGAGGCACATGCGTCAATATAGTCTTTAATGTCTAGCCCTCTAACTCGTACGTGCGGGACACGAATGACTTATGCATTGAGGCACTCGTCGATACAATTATCCCATGTTCTTATGGCTTACGTACCGAGGTGCTCGTCTTTGCGATATTTTGATGTTCAATAGTGACTCGTATATTTGATGTACGTTTTATTTCAATTGTTCTATCTATGTTTGACACGTACTACGATTTTCTTCCTTCGAGCCACGCTCGTGGTCTCGATAGGTTAACTTAGCATACAATGGTTCATTTTACTTAGGCATGAAGGAGCAGGAAAGAAGGATCAAGGTCCTCCCACCTTAAGTCGATACGCCTTGTCGTTTCGTCGAGCCGATGCGACTCGATTCATAACTTTATTGCCCAGCTAACTCTTCTGACTTAGCCTTCAAGCACTTTGTACTTAGTTGAATTATCCGCCGATTTGGCTTACCGTGCCTATGCCTCAGTCCGTTGTGAGGCGTTTATTTGGTTTTGCGGACTCCGTTGCAAGCAAGACAAAATGTCAACCTCTTATATTTTAGCGTAAACATATAGCATGCACATGAAACCAACTAAAATCAATATTCGTTCTAATCGGACTTGTGCGTTGTATCGATTCGATTTCTTAGAATCTTCGAACCGACTAAATGCATTTCTCTCGGGCCAATATATATTAAAAACTATATATATATATATATATATATATATATATATATATATATATATATATATATATATATATATATATATATAACTTTCTTATGGACACAACTCATTCAGCGAGGATGCGTTATGTCTTCACTTGCTAGCCATTAGAGCTAGGAGGCTATGACACACACACACAACACACACACACACACATATGTATAAAAAAAAGGATAATTGTATTGTTAGTTCCAAAATTGGATGGTAGGACTCAAATGCATACCACCCATACATCACAACAATCAACCCAAACAACCACAATAGACTTTACAGACTTGAACTTATACACTCGATACATCATATTCCTTTTCATAGAATATGAACTAACGTTGAATGTTGAAGAATCACTCTGTTTCTTTCATCGAGCTCTCTCTTTTGAAGGGGGTGCTCTTTTGTTGCAGAAGTTGTGGCCATATCTCATTTACCTTTGTAAGTTGATCTAAACCCAACAATTTATCATCATCCGTAGTAGCATACTCGAATGTCTCCCCCTCTCTCTCCCCCTCTCTATATATATCACCATTAATTGAAAGAAATAATCTGCTTCCCTATGGACTCAACCCATTTAGCGAGGATGCGTTTATGTCTTCACATGACACACATACGCACACAAACACACACATATGTATAAGAAAGAAAAAAGTTAATTGTATTGTTAATTCCAAAACTAGATGGTAGGACTCAAATGCATACCACCCATACATCACAACAATCGACCCAAACAACCACAATAGTCTCTACAGACCTGAACTTATACACTCGAAACTTCATATTCCCTTTCATAAAATAGGAACTAACACTGAATGTTGAAGAATCACTCTATTTCTTTCATCGAGCTCTCTCTTTCGAAGGGGGTGCTCTTTTGTTGCAGAAGTTGTGGCCATATCTCATTTACCTTTGTAAGTTGATCTAAACCCAACAATGTATCATCATCCGTAGTAGCATACTCGAATGTCTCCCCCTCCCTCGCATCTATCGAGCTCTCCTCAGGGCACCTACTTTTGGCAGTAGGCTTGTTTCGAGCCTTTGAAGGAAGCACTTGAATTGGTAAGGCCAACTCTCCTAGTCTCTACGACCACCTTTAAAATCCATGTGTCTGGTCGACAAGCTAAACTAGGCATAGGTGGGCGGGAGTCCTCCATATCATAAACGACAGACCAGACATAAATAAACTTGGATCCCATGTTGATGTTATTCCTCACCCTTCATCATCATTGCCTGAATTAGGCAAGATATCTAGATGAACCCCGGGGAGGGACCAACCAGGGCCGGCCTTGGCCCAGGGTAGCTAGGGCGACCGTCAGGGCCCACGGATCATGAGAGCCCAAAAAAATTAGTTTAAAAATAAATATGTTAGTAATTTTGTATCTCAAATAGAACTAGTATATACCGTGAGCCCTTCTTGATATAAAGTTATTGTGGTATAGTGGTTAGTACTTTAGACTTCTACTCTGAAGGTCCTAAGTTTAATACTTGCTTGTGAACCTTTTGTTTTAGTTTTTAATTTTTTATATTATGTATGAGGGTCCTATTTTGATAGTTCGTCCTACACCTCCATAGGCTCAGGCCGGCCCTGACCCTAGATTGGAAGGAGTAGGACTTGCAAGCAAGATCGAAATAAGCATGGTTATCTGGGCTGGACCCACACGCCATTGCCTGGGCCCACCTCCAGTAATTAATAGCCCCTTTTTTTCAAAATAAAGAATGGAATATCATCATCATCAACACCACAAGCAATAATAATCACACCAGTTCATCAATAAAAAAAAGGGGTTTAGATCCTATTGAGAAATCCTGCCGTCAATCTCCTCTCTTTGACCGCCACGTGTCGGTTTAGTTGATTTAGATCATATTGAAGTGGTGTAAGCAACCAACTTCCTACTACCCCTCCGCGACCTAATCATCTACTCTTTTTCTCGATTCCTCTTCCTATTCGAACGGATTTGCGCCATTTTTTTAGGGTTCCAAGAATTTTTAGGGTTAGGGTAAGGCTTTGTTGGGGGAGAAGATGCGGCCGAGCTTGTGCAGGAGCTGCGTCTCGTCCCTCCTGAAGCTTCTCGTCTTCCTCCAGACCTTTGTCGGGGTCTCCGTCCTCGTCTACTCCGCGTGGATCCTCAACTGCTTGAGCCGCCATGGCGGTCTCCACTTCGGCGGCTTCGGTCTCGACAAGCTCCCCGCTCCTTGGTAAATTCCCTTTTCTTAGAATTTCTTAGTTTTTAGCTTAGAATCGATGGGTCATTGTGATTCCTAGACCTTTTTTTTTATGAATTTTGCTCGGAATTAAGTAAATTTTGGTTCTTTTTTGATGTATAGTTGGTGATTATGTCTGAAATTGGATTTGAAGTTGCAATTCTATGCGTTATTTGGAAAAATGGCGCTTTTTAGATTAAAAGATTGAAACTTTAGACCGAATTTGAGTCTTTGGACTGAAATTCCTGTGATTCCTAAACTTTCTTATGGCTTTTGCTCGGAATTAAGTAAAATTTGATTTTTTTTTTTCCGATATATTGTTGGTAATTAGGTCTAAAATTGGTAAAAAAAAGTTTGGAATTCTATGCTTTGTTTGCAATTTCACACATTTTGGATTAAAAGATTGAAACTTTAGACCGAAATTGAGAGTTTGGACTGAAAATAATTGTGTTTCCGAATCTTCTTATGCATATTACTCAGTATTGAAGACTATTTTGATTATTTTTCAATCCGGCTATTTGAAACTAGGTCTAAGAATATTTAATTGGAACTTCACTTCGAAGAGAACTACATAGGCTTCCTGCTCCTTGGTAATTCCCTTACTTCGGGTGGAATAAAAATTAAGACTTTGGGCTGAAATCATTGTAAAAAATTTAGCATCTGCATTTGCTAAAGTTTCTTATGCATTTTGCTATAGAATTGAATAAATATTGATTATTTTTCTGTCTGGCTGAAGGAAACTAGGTATAAAGACAGATTTAAAATTGCAATTTTATGTATATTTGCAAAATTGTCCCTTTTTAGAGTAAAAGATGTAGACCAAAATCCTTGTAATCTGTGCATCTTGATTGAATTTGGGATATATTATTATTTCAGTGTTCAAAATTTTCTATTTTTGAGAATACTTGGAATGAAAGAATTTATATTTTCAATACTGTTGTTTGAAATTGGGTCTAAACTCTTAACTTGCAAATCATTGTACTTGGACTAACTTTGTTGTGTTACTATTGTGATTCAGGTTTGTGTGTGCTTTGATGGGAATCGGGATTTTGGTGTGTTTGATTGCGTTCACTGGACATGTTGCTGCTGAAGCAATTAATGGCTGCTGCCTCTGTTTTGTATCCTTCTTAGTCATTGATTTCTCTATTTATAGTTCTCATTTGCACTTTTATAGCTAGTCTTTTTGCATACTATTCCTCGCATAGTTCTGGTAATTTGTTATAGATTTTGCCTGAAGACCATCAGATCATGAATATTCTAGTGGCCACTTCTTAGAATACCCTGTCCGTTAACCGCTTAGTGTTGGTAATTTGTTAGAGATATATCAATTTGAAGCCTAAACCGGATCGGATTGGGTCATATCCTACCCGTTAACCAAATTTAAACCTAAAAAGTCCTAAGCCTAACGCGCACACACTCACTGTCGAGCAACGAGGAAGCCTTTCGTTCTCTCTCAGCTGTGACCACGAGGCTCCTCCTCTCAAGACGCATAAGCGCAAGTAGCCACTTCTTAATACCATGAACTATTTACATTTTTTTCACTTTAATACATCATACAAATTTTTATCATCTAAATACTCTGAACGTTATATTTTCACTTAAATACTCAACTCTCGCTCATTTTCAAGTTGGCCCTAATGGAAAACGCGAGAAGACCATAATACTCCCAATAGTAAAATCAAATGTTAATTAAAACAAACTAATCATTTTCTTCTTTCCTCCCTAACCCTAATCTCAATCTTAATTATTAAAGAAATAATAATCTTCCTCCTTTCTACCCTAATCCGAACCTAAATTAATTAGTTAAGAAATCAACTTCTTCTTGTCCTCTGATTATATGGATCATCATCTTGGAATCAAGAATCTATCACTACAACAACAAATTACATTAACAAAAGGGACAAGGAGGATATAGGAGAGACCAATTTCACAAAATCACCAATTTATGCAAATTTCCTATAGTCCTACTACCAACCAATCTATCAAGAAGGAAAACCCACATGGAATCTCCAAACCAATATTAAAATGAAATATTTCTTAAACGAACACAAACAAGAATAAATTGCTCAAATGGACACTAAAGAGAGAATATTATAGAATAGATGGATTGGCGTGATAAGAAGGAATGTCGCCCCTTGTCTCGTTTAAGCAAGGGTTTAGGCGGCAGGCCCAGGCTGGAGGGGGAGGCATATTGGGTGGGGTAGGGGTGGGGCAGAAGGAGCGGGTTAGGGTTAGTTAGAAATTGGGGAGTAAGAAGACGAAGTTTTATTTCTTTATGAAGATTAGTAACTTTTATTTATTTATGGGCAAATTGCCCAAATTGTCATGTGTCTTCCACATGACCGTTAAGTATGGCGGGTGACTAACGGAGGAAGTAACTTGAAGAGGCTTATGTTCGTGTTATAAACTTGATTAAAAGAATAGTACGATGCATTAAAGTGAAAAACCGTGATATTTCAGGGCACTTAAGTGAAAATTAGCCAAAAATAAAGTCAAACTTGCTACTGCTTGTAGTCATCTCCACTGAATGTTGCCACCGTCATCGGAATAAGGTATCGATTGAAACATAGGGAAGTTGACATGGATAATGGTTATGGTGGGCTTAAAATCCTAACCTGACTGGCCCTGTATAACTCGAAACATGTTTGCGTCCCACTCTCTAGCTTGTATGTGCAATTATGATTGATCGTCAACTGCAATACTGAAGTTGTACTCTTACATGAAACAGTTATTAAAGCGTCCTGCCTATCACATAGGGTTGATAATTGCATTGGTTTTATCCCTGCTGTAACTTGCACTTTAAAACATGTTTATAAACCTTCTTTGTTGTCCATATCTAGTATCATATTTCTAAATTTCACTTGCATTTTCAGTGTAGACACTGTATTGTTTCCTTGACACTGATCAATCACAGTATGCAGTATTAACCACCGTACTCATTTTAGTTGAAGCAGCTTTAGTGGGATATGTGGTGTTCAACAAACACTGGGAGGAGGTAAGTTCATATATCATGGAAGCCAATTCATTTCTTATATGCTTAATACAAAATGCATTTCCCGTGCAATATATTAAGAGCATTCTTGCAAAATTTTGGCTTGCCAGGATCTTCCATACGATTCTACTGGAGAGTTGAAAAATCTTCGATTGTTTATTGAAGATAATATAGATATATTCAAGTGGGTTGGCGTGACTGTAACTGTTATTCAGGTCTGTACCTTCTCTTCTCCTATGTATTGATATTGTATGATACTCTTCAGTTAATGGGCATGCAATGAATTATGAAGACCAACTTGTGTCAATGTTAAGCTTTTCACTATTATTAGGAAAGAAAACAGAGGGTGCAGATGCTGAGTTTTTTCCCCCACCATCCTGCAAAATAATCTTTATATGTTAGGAGTGTCAATTGTAGGTGTGGATATAGTATGATTCTCATCTTGGGCTACAACCTAAGTGGTAGAGAAACTGCAAGAATTATATATAATCTGTTAATGTGCTTTTGTTTGGCACAATCAACCTGTGGTGTAGGATGTGCTTTAGATGTCTTGATGCATGAATTGTTGCATAGAGCACTTCTATAAAGTAAATTTATTAAGCACATTGTAGTTGTATAATCAAATTTATTAAGTAATGGAAAGCACATTGTAGTGTATAATCAAAGACTACGTCAAATCTTTTTTTTTTCTCCTCTATATCATCCTTGGTTACATGTGCAGGCATTGTCACTTCTATTATCAGTAATTCTGCGAGCCATGGTTTCAAAGAGGACATTGGACTATGACAGCAATGATGAATTTTTGGTGATTCGGAGGCCACTTCTAAACCATGATGGTGCTCCAACTTATTTCTCAACCGGTGTTGACGGGCATCACCCTGATTTTTGGAGCTCACAGATGAGACAGAAGGTATCTTGGTCATTGTATTATTAATTTCTCCATTGAAATCTCCTACTTTAAGGATAACTTTTGGTCTGATCAATTATGGTTTGCAGAGATCATGAGTCTAGAGATGATATGTAAATGTGGATATCTGTTGTGTGTCGGAGTGTAGGTCCAGATCCAAGTTGCCTTGTGAAGTCCAATCCACTTAACCAAATCCAAGTTGCCCGGGTCACTTCTCTTGTAGTTTCTATCTTTAGTATTTTAACTTGAAAATGAGCCTGAAGTTGTGTATGCAAACTAAATACAATACATTGTACATTGTCAAATATTGGTGTGTGAATGGGAAGCTTGGACATGGTTAAACAGGTGCCAAAGTTTGAATAACATTGACAAAAATTCAAGTCTGGCACGGTCCAATTTGCATCGGGTTCGAATCCAGCCGTGATTCAACCACTTATCCTTTGATTCACGATACGCTGAACAGGGCCGGATACTTTGAAATTTAAAACATAACAAAGAAAAAAACAATCCGGCTCCAGCGAGTTTGTTGCCTACTGCTGCTCAGTCTCTGGTCGCCTCCACTTGCCGTCGCTGGTGAAGGTGGATTTTGTGGACTGAAGGAATCAAGAGGTTTGGGGGGATGAGGTAAACCCTAATAGACACCAACTCAAAGTTAAGTTACGAGACCCACAACTTAGGTCAAAGTTTGGGTCCTTTTGAGCTTTCTTCTAAGTTGCATCATCTATGGGAATAGTTATGAATTGTGCTTTCTGGAAAACCTGGAAAAGCTTGCTTCCATTTTTTTTCTTTCTTTCTGATTTCATATTGCCCTGCATTTGTCCTGTGTATTCTGATTTCTAATCTCAATCTCACAAGTCAATACACTACCAACTTAACTGGTGTGTGTGTTGTGTGTATATATATATTATATAATATATATATATATATATATATATAACACGTGCGTTGCACGTATTTTATAGATTATTATTAAAGAATTGTTATAATTATTCTAATCTTTATTAAGACTACTTAGGAAGACTAAACGACAACTATCTTAATTAATCTAAATTTATTATTATATTAATATATATCATGCAACACTATTTGGGAAGACCAAAGAACAACTTCTATAATTACCTATCCGGCCTTATTAACTTTAATAAATAATTTTAATTAATAAATATATACAAGGGCATATTGGAAAGAAAAGTTTACGGTGAAGCTTAACTTTTCTCATTATATATACTAGTATATATACACGTGCGTTGCACGTATTTTAATTGCCTTCTAATTAATTTTGTATGTATTTGAAAAGAGCAAAATATACTTTATAAAGTAATATATTGGAATACCAAAAACATACCTTGTAAGTACCTATCTACCCTTAGTATAATAGATTATTTTTTGTATTGGAACAAATATGTAAGGGTATTTTTGGAATAAAAAGTTTCATGGTGAAGCCTAACTTTTGGCATTATATAGTAAAATAGATAATTTCTATGTATTTGAAAAGAGCAAAAGATACTTAAATAATAAAGTAAGTATTGGAATACCAAAAAATATATCTTGTAAGTACCTATCTACCCTTAGTATAATAGATTATTTTTGTATTGGAACAAATATGTAAGGGTATTTTGGAATAAAAACTTTCACGGTGAAACCTAACTTTTGGCATTATATATATATATATATATATGCCAAAAGTTATATGTGTGTGTGTGTGTGCGCGCCAATGGCACGCGGTCTAGCGGTTAGATCGTTGGCATGTTGGGGGGAGGTCTCAAGATCGAGCCCCAACGGGGGCGGCTGGATAGCGTTTGTCCACAGTTCCCGGATCAAAGCCGGCTGAGTGGCTTTAGTCCACGGACTTTGGTTTAAAAAAAATACACACACGTATAGTCGTCTAAGCCGTATGTATATCCTCTATTAATTAATATATAAAAATTCAAAAATCTTTCTAACTATTGCGTATGTATCTCCTCACGTAGTTAAGAAAAAAAAATAAAAATTCTAAAATCCTTCTACCTATCTGAACATGTAACAAATCCTAAATATATTCAATATTCAAATTATATTTAAACTAAGTACATGGTATTATCTAAATAAACACATATCCAAAATTCTAAAAACATATCTATAACAAATCCTAATTAAAATATATTCAATCATATTTAAATATTTTGATATAATTTAAATTCTTATCTTTTTTTTCAAAAATACACGACTCTCTCTCTCTCAGAGAAAGAGAGAGAGAGAGAGAGGTCGTGTATTTTGACAAAAAAGATAAGAATTTAAATTATATCAAAATATTTAAATATGATATATATATATATATAATATATATATATATATAATATATATAGAGAGAGAGAGAGAGAGAGAGAGAGAGAGAGAGAGAGAGAGATTGGTGTATTGTCTAGCATGTCATTTCCTAATTTTTCTAGGTTGGCGTGTCGGATTCACCTTGTTTTGCCGTCTCCGTGTTGGCAGTGTTCTAAATGGTAGTTGAGGCGGCCGTCTAGGCGGCGCCTAGATGGTAGGCGGTCTCTCTCTACACCGCTTTGCGGTAGGCGGTGGAGTAGGCGGCCAACGAAGATTTGGTGGCGTAGGCGGAGGTGAGCGGCGTAGGCGGGCGCCTAGACGAAGCAATACCTTAACAAGATGTTTGGCCATAAGGTTTTGCAAGCACTATGGGGCCTATGGTTCACTTTTACAAAACTAAAATTTCATAAATTTTAGTGTTCTACAACTTAGTTATGCATGGAGCACTCTTAAAATATGCATATTATGCAAAAGCTGTGGTAAAATAATAAAAATTGTCCAAAATGTATCAACCGCCTAGGTGGTGCCTAGGCGGTAGCCAGACTCTCTCTGCCGCGCACCCTCCTACCGCCATTTAGAACCTTGCGTGTTGGTGCAACATAGGTGTGTGAGAATCTTGATTACTGTTACCTATCTTAGTTATTCATGAATCTGAAAACAGACAGGGTGGCATAGAAGTTAAAAAAGTAACAATTATTTTCAGATGAATACTCCACACTAGCTGGATGCACAGTTCCAAATTTGTGCGTTAGTTCTTGGATTCCTTAGCAGAAAATTGGAACAGTGAGGGAGGTCGACTAGAAAACATCGTCCAGTTTAGAGGCCTGTATGGATTCTGAAGTTGAATTGAAATGCAATATTTTTTACTCGAGGAAGTTGAGTTTAAGCTTTTGTGGGACAGCTCTTGGTTTCCATATTAGAAATTCCAAACACTAAGGATAAGAGGACAATGAGCAGAAAACTTGGTTCAGTTTGTATGCTTTCAGAAGCTGGGAACTTGAGGAAGTATGAATTCCTGCAAAGAGACTGTTTTAATCAAATAAAAGGACAATTATAGAATTTGATTTAATACGTCAATACAAGCCTACATATTTTTACTAGTCTATATAATCCTTTGTCTTATCTTGTAGTGGATATTTGTAAGTGTTATTCCTACCCAGCTATCCGTCCTACTTTCCAGATTAAGAATTTATTTACCTAAATGTCTAACATTATGTGTGTCTAGATAACATTATTTACACCATTTAGTCTTTTGCTTGTCAAACGTTATGGAGAATCTTATTTGCTGTTCTTAATTACCATAATAGATGGAAAAAGTGCATATATAGCCCAAAAAATAGGGTTATTTAGTTTATTAGGGTCTCGTGTAATATTTGAAATTTGCGTTTTATGTCTCCATACTGTCCAGAAGAGGGACTTTGACTTATTTTAGATCTCGTTTAGGTTTCCATAATATTCGAAATTTACGTTTAGTTTAAGGTCTAGTATGATATTTGAAATTTGCGTTTAGGTTTCCATTTTGGATGCTCAGTCCAAGTGAACGGCCAGGACGAGACTCAAACACTTTTCTGAACATTATGGAAATCTAAACACAAATTTCAAATATTATACAATACTCTAAAACTAAATAACCCCAAAATATATGGGCCGTGTAATAGGTTTTGAGTTATTATAGTCCAAACCACAATCAGAAAGCTTGCATTGTCTTTGGAAAAGCGGGGAAAAGAGATTTTCTAGCTTTACTTTGGTATATAGCAGAATAGAGAGATTCTAGCAAGGTAGAAAATCCATTGTTAGACTGACAATTGAGTCAATTGACAGGAGTTCCAAAATCTCCAAAAGCATCCGACATGGAAACTTTCCAGTACTTGGCCAATGGACATTTGCGTATGTTTGTTATCTGTACAGATTGTCCCTATTGATGGTAAAATAATGTACGCTTATTTGACTGAATCTAGACATGACATTCATAATCAACTACCAGCCTCATAGTGGAATTGTGTTATGATCATGATTTGATGACTTGTATTGCCATGAAAATTTTCTTGATGTGTCCTTATGTATTGAAGTCTCATTGAAACACATTAAAACATTATTGCATATTGAATTGCTTAACTGAAAAAGTTGGTGTCTTAAGAGTTAAGACTCTTAACTTCATTGTTGAACCAATTTATGTTGTTGCCAAAGAAGTGCCCTGTATAGTGAACTATGTTTACAGGGTAGGATAGTTATTAGGAATTTCAACAGTTCAGATTTATGCTATAGCCTATAGGTCAAAGCTCAATACTCCTAAATTCTTTACATAAAAGTTGACATTATCATGTAAGAAACCACAAATAATTCAAAATGAAGTAAAACACAATCCAATAAGCTAGGAGACAACGTTTAGTATACAATCAGGCATCTAGACTTTAACAGAGATGTCATAACTGTTATCTAATGTGTGATACCTGAATGCTCCAAAACCTCACAGATCTGTCTCAGATACACCTTCGTAAGTCCAAAATGATAATTGTTGTATACAAACCGTCTCACTAGCAGCTACCCTTTATGTGTTTGTGTGTGTGTGCGCGCTTGTGATGAACTAATAATAAGTTCATCTCACTAATATCCTTTTATTGTATCCTGGCTGAAGCCATGTCCTAGTTTTTTTAATTTACGAAACCCCAGTATCCATATAGTATGTACCTGTAACTTTGTGTTTAGTAATATTGGATTTTTAACTTCGGCATAAAGCTTTTTCTTTATGAAACTGAGGCCTTTCCTGTCAGAGTGGAACTTCGTGCATGATTAAAGCCATTTCGCTATCAACCTCGCTTGTTTCTTCTGTATCGTGGATCCACCCAAGCCTTTAGTTCGTTTTAGGAGGAAAAAAAACTAGTGGTAAAGAACCGACTATGGTTTTAGGTGGTAGCTGGATATTGATCGCATTAATTTTGGTCTGGCGCGAGTCGCACGTTCAGCTTTATTATTTATTATTTTGGAGACTGCATGATTAACCTTATTATTTTCCATGGAATCATTGCCATCTATAAGCAGTACATCCCAATCAAGTCAAATTCCTTCCCTTACAATGTAGCAATGTGTTCCTCATTTATCATCTGATGTTGTTAGTTTGGTTTGGTACAGTATGGCTTGAACCAGAACTATCTTCAATCCCTAACCAACCGCGATGTGGACACCGAAGGCATCAATCAATGCGCACAATCCGCAACAGTAAATGACAGGAGAGGTTGATGGTGCCTGCACAGAGCATTTGCAAGCTACTGAAAATTTGGTTTGGCAGGTAGAAGTGTTGTCTATATGGTTGCTGGGACTGAGTCCCATCTCTTTCGGAATTGCTGTAAATATGGAGCTATTTATTTTTAGTTTTGATTTGGTACATGATGGAAATATAAGGAAGTTAATTGCTGTAAATAATTATTAATAAATTATTAAAATTGTAGAAAAAATACTGTATATATTTAGTCATAATTTTATGTATTTCATGTGTTGTTTCTTAGTAATTTTGGAATTGAATGAAATAGTATCACTCTTGTCGATTGATTTATATAATTTTTCTTCTTTTATATGCTTTTACAAGCTTAATATGCTTTTACACCCTTATTGTTGGTCTTTTTTCGTTCAACCGCTGAATCGACTAGAAAAGAGGCCCCCAATGTCGGTATCGGGTAATATTGATATTGGTCGGTATCGGATCGAGACATGTCAAACCGTATCGGTATCGAATGTATCGGATCGGTATCGTCCGATACTGCAAACTATGGTTAATTGTTCATGAGAGTGGGAATTGGAAGTTAAGCTATGGAGGGGATGATTTGGCAATGGAGTGTGTACATGGGAGAGATTAATGGTGGTGGTTGGCTTCCGTGGCACCTATCAGATTTTAAGAATGCAACTGTTTGTGGCAGCAAAATTTTGCTGGCTGTGTTTGAGGACCACTGGGGCTGTAACAGTGCATCCACTGGTTCTTTGATTCTGTTCGTCCATGATTTAAATCTGTAATTTCCACTTGAGAGGTGATCATATGTAAAGATAGAAAGCTGCATCCATCTATTCTCGTATCATCATCCAAGCCTTTTCATAGTATCATTGACGTTCTACAAAGCCCCCTAGGAAAAAAAAATGTTAAGGGCACTACAAAAATTATTAAAAGACAATACTATTTCGACAGTCATATGTATATCCAGAACCACCAAATTTTTTGGCAGTCATTGCTATTTTAGGACTTAGGATGTCAAATTTTGGTTGGACTGTCAAAATTTATGCACATGATTGCCGAAATTTTATGGTCCTATTTTTTCAGAAATTTTTGTAGTCCTAGGTACGTACATGACTACTAGAATTTGACAGTCCTAACACTGTTGAAAAGTGTCTTGTCTATTAGTAATTCTTGTAGTACCATTAACATTGGTGAAAATGTACATCAAGTTTTAGAATAGGCTAACTACATAAATAGAAGGCTTAATTGCACTTTGATACCCTCAACTATTCTGTTTTTCAACTTGATACCCTAAACTTTTTTTTGTAACAAGTTGATACCAAAAAAAATTTTGGACGAAAATACCCTTGGTCAAACTTGAAAATTATCCCCCCACCACCGCTTCCGGCCACCCCCCCCCCCCCTCCCGCTTCCGGCCGCCTCCCCCTCACTTCCGGCCGTCTCTCTCTCCCCCCCCCCTCCCGCTTCCGGCCACCGCCCCCGCCTCTCCCTAGGGCACGACAGTGTGGAGGAGGGGTGGCTGAGGGAGGGGGACGGAAGCGGGAGGGAGGGGGGCGCGGCCGGAAGCGGGAGGGGGGGGAGGGGGGGAGGGGGGTGGCCGGAAGCGGGAGAGGGGGTGACCGAAGGGGGGGCGGGGCGGGAGGGAGGGGGGGCGGCTGGGGGCTGTGCGGGAGGGGGCTGGGGCTGGGCGGGAGGAGGGGGGCTGGGGCTGTGCGGGAGGAGGGGTGGCCGGAGGGGGCCCGGGGGGGGGGGGGGGGGGGGGGGGGGGGGGGAGGGGGGAGGGGAGTAAAATTTTAGGTATGAAGTTGAAAAAAAATAATAGTTGAGGTATTAAGTTGAGTAAAATAGTTTAGGGTATGAAGTTGAAAAACCGGAATAGTTGAAGGTATCAAAGTGCAATTTAGCCTAAATAGAATCCTGAAGACCAATTGGCAGGTTAGGAAAATTAGGGTAGCTAAGGATCTCCTAAAAAAAAAAAATTCAGCAAGCTATCAGAATCCAAACGGGAGATCCGATCTTCAATTAATTTGCCATGATTCCAGGCAAGTTCTTTAGAACATAGCAAACTCAGAAAGTTAAATAATTAAATAACTGAACTCCAGTTAGTTGTTATTAAAAGTTGATGGCTAGCTATCATGAAAATCAAGTAGAACCATAACCTAGCAACTAAAAAGAAATTGGATTTGCTCGAAAGAGTAACCCAACCTAATTTCCTTGGTATTGCGTTTGGTATGTTGACTGTGATGAGATATTGCATGAAATTCTATGTTTCTTTGAAATTCTACTAGTACCGCATCCTTAGAATCATGTTCGTGATCTTTCACATCGGTTCAAGTCTGGAAGTCGTCATGAACAACCGCAGGCAATGTATCCAAATAGGAAATTTGGATAAGTATGTACTCCGTTCAAAGCTCATGGAGTTGTCCCACATCATCAGCCATGGCGAATTTGAAGAAGTAGAACTCATTCTCTCTCGAGTAGGCCCTCATCTCCCCTTCGGTTGCCAAACGGATCTTGCCAGCATCGAAACCTTCCCATAACTTGAGCAGATAAAGTACTAGGGTGTTTTTCCAGTGTTGCGCCACCTCCTCTATGTCATCTGCCGAGATGTCTGCTGTCTTAACTTCATCAACCATCACTATCTCGACGTACTGTAGCTCCAGTGCTCTATTTCGCCTTACATATCGTTGCCCAGGAGAATAGGAAGCTTCCCGCGGTCACACAACACAAGCCCTCGACTGTTGGCTCGAGCCCCCCCCCCCCAAAACACCTTATAGGCGGGACTTTGATCCGCGTCACACACACACACACACACACACACACACACCACACACACACACACAGATATATATATATATATATATATATATATATATATATATATATATATTATATATATATATATATATATATATATATATATATATATAGGGCCGGTCCTGAGTTAATGGGAGCCTTAGGCAAACTTTTAAAATGTGGGCTATATAATATTAAAAAATAAAAATAAAAGTAAATTTTAAAAAATGTTACAATCAAGACTTGAACCTAGGACCTCTAATGTGCAAATTTAACATACTTACCACTACACTACAATTGCTTTGTATAAAAGAGGATCATGTTACATATTAGTTCTATTTTAAATATATATATAGAGTATATAATTTATGAGCAAGGAAATCTTCCAACATAGTATGGTTCGTTAATCTGCAATTTCAAATAGCAGGCTGTATAATTCACTGGGTTTCAAGGAATGTAATAATTATGTCAATCAATTTAAAGTGGGGCACAGGAGAGATGCCTGTAACCATAAAGCTGATGTACTACTTATATTGTCATGCATTGCAACTGGAACCTCTGCTGGTGGTGGAGGAAAGAACAAAGTCCAAGTTGGCAACAGAAAGAAAAAAAAACTATAGCACAACTATGCTATGCTGCTCACAGTACCACAGTTCATCATTATAAATACATACTTCACCAGCTCAGTAAACTAAAGAAATACAGTACAGCCAAAACTGGAGTATCAAACTAGCTCATCATTTCTGGGGAGCATCTGCTCAGATACTATTCCAAAAAGTTATTATACAATTATGAATAAAGTTTTATTCGCGTGCATCCTCATTCCCCTATAGAATGATGCCAACTTGGGATGGCTCAAGCTTGTAAGAGTATCAAGAAAGCATTAGAATAAGGCTTTGGCTACTAAAACCTAACCACCATATTAATTGGACTGTTGTAGAGGAACCTACCACATTGTTTCCTCCACAATTATCATAAGATTCTAATATTGAATATTAGGGGAAAAAAAAAGGAGATTCATAATTTTATTACACTATAACAGCACAACAAATGACAACATACTGTTCAAAGCATTAGCTTTCCCCCCTTCCTGGTGACCCGTGCTAGCTGTGTTGCACGGCGGTAAGGACACGATACAGATACATATACGTGTAGTACAATATGGACACATTCATATAAGTGACAGTTTTCAATTTTAAGAAATGAAATAGAAAAAGGCTTAATTGCACCTTGATATCCTCAACTATTTCAAATTTTCAACTTGAAATCCTGAACTTTGATATGCATCAACGTATACCATCAATATTGAATTATTTTCAATTTAACATCCAAAACAAAAACAAAATGACGAAACTACCCCTTCCCGGCCAGAGGTTGGGGGGGGATGAGGGGTGGCTGAGGCAGCAGGTGGGGTTAGGGGGAGAGGATCATGGGTATTTTTTGTCTTTTTTTAGGGTATTAAGTTGTATCAAAACAAAGTTTAAAGTATCAAGTTGAAAAACTGAAATAGTTGAGGGTATCAAGCTACAATTAAGCCCTAGAACAATATAGAATTATATCCTGAAACCCTTCCATCACCTTAAGCTACAAACACTTTTCTGTATAGGAAAAAAAACATATGTCATTAATTAGGAGTAAAATCATTTGCCAAAAATACATACATACAGATTACAACTTGGGCATTATATTAGATACTGAGCCGCCCACAATAATAATGGCTCCATATAGTAAAAAAAAAAAAAATGAACAAAAGAAAGAAAACCAAGGGATCAAGATACCTCATGAAGAACACACATAAGCCAGGTCTGCCAATGTCTCCTTCACCAACTCTTCCAACACCTCTCTGCCAATTTCCTCACCGAACTCGTCTATTTCCGAGCGCATCGACTCCGTCCATCCCCCCTGCAACCTCTCGGTCGACCAGTCCTTCCACCACTACGTTCCGGTTCCCACACTTGAATGCTACCCGCTCTTCCTCAGACGAAAACAAATCCCTCACCGACCTCCACACTTCCTCTGCCACCAGAGAGCACTTCTGGCTGTCCCTCCATGCCCGACCGCAGGCCCAGGCATAGGGATAGCTTTGTTTCAGGGCTGACCGGCCGATGTCCAAGAGGGCAGCATTGACACAGTCGTATAACAGCCTTTGGTTCGACCGCCTCTCCCTGCATTTAGCCTCCTCTCCTTTTCTGTCCAAGAACTCGTCCAGCAGCACCGGATCCAGAGGGCTGTCTAGTGAATACCATCTCGCTAGAATCGTGCTACAGTCTCTGCGGTCTACCAGACTGGCCGATGATAATAACTTGTGCACGAATGCGAAACGCTCTTGCTCTTCGCACTCCTTTGACAGAACCTTGGAGAGTTTTGAGGAACATGACAGTGGCCTTCCCAACTGGGGACTATCATCCCATGTTAGGGTCCGGGAGATAGACCCAATTGGCGGAGACCTCGACAGTGCTTCTGTTACGAATGTGGGAATCAGGATTATACGAAAGATGTTAATGTGAAAGTATCTTTCGATCAAAGTTGCGGCAAAACTTACGTGGGTGTCCAGAAACAGCAGCTATAGAGCGCTGGGTGATATTATTCGTGTCATCCTCGAATGGTCCTTCTAGTACTAAAACGGGACTAGGCAGGTCCTGATTCTCTCTTGAAATCTCGGAAAACCTGGCTTTCTCGGAGGAACGAGAAGCCTGCTTAATTCATATGACATTGTTAGTGTGTGTGATGGAGAGGGCATTGTACATATGAAAAATGCACAATGTACACACGGGGAAGTTCAATTGAGGTGAAATGAAGTAATATAGGTAACAGCAAAACAAGCTTGAACTTGGGATCAACTTACAAAAAATGACACTCAGAGAACAAATGAAGAATTACCTTAGCTGAGGGAGTGACATGCTTTTTTTCTCCATCATTCAGTGAATTTCGGATAGACAGAGCTCCTCCATACTTCTCGGAGTTCATGTGCATACTAGCTTCAGAATTACCATCATGAAAAGATTCCAAAGAAGAAGATTCAGCTCTGTTGCGGTGCAATCTATCATCTGAGAGAGACGGGTATGATTATCTCTAGCCGATTTCTTACTTCTAGAAAAGAAACTTGAAAGTTTCTCTCTAAAAGAAGAAGCCCCACTTTTCGGCTTCGACCCCTCTTTTGGAACATTGGTTTTGCTAGGAATGTTGAGGTTTCCATAACCGAAGAAGATACTGGAAGAGATTTTGACCTAGGTAAGTTGCTAGGAGCATTGTCACTATCCTGCTATCGATGTCTTTGGCTCTTGTTCTCCACTACAAGACCTTCGGCTTGAAACATTAAGCCTATCGCTCCCCTCTTCATTTTCAGCTTTAGGAATGGAAAGCATCTCACCAAGGGTGCTCGAGCTCCTCCGCATTTGATTTTGCTCTTGATAGATCATCCCATTTGACGCGACCATTGCCCACCTTTCTGAAAGCCTTTCTTCGCTTCCTTGATGACAGATGGCTCAGGCGAACAAGCACGAGCAAAGGATGAATTCGAGTGAGGGCTTCCGAATCTATTGTTATAATCACAAGAATGCCGTGAAGTTGGTGTTACAGCATCCGAATCGCTCACGTTAAAGCACCCTTCTTCAGTGAAGTCATCTTCCGATCTATTGAATGAGCTCTCATCACCAACATACCCGTTTGGCAAGGCTGATGGAGTTAACAAGGGCTCGTCCCTCCGGTGACTACTGAGATGTTGTTGCATTTGCTGAGTGATCGCTTTCACTACTTCTCTGGATACTGCGTCTTCCTCAGTTCCTGCTGAACTTCCATTGAAATCTCTTCCTTCTGCCTGCTTTGGTGGGTTAATGAGAGAAGCTACTGTCTTGTTCATCTCATTGGGTATCCCGGGGCTTGGCTTTAGAACAACTATCCTCGTGGGGTTGGAGATACTTTCATCCCTATAGTGAATGAAACTAGAGCTCCTAGAGTTCCTTTGATTCTTGTTCGTGTCGTGATCGATGTTTTTAAGGGACGGGTAAAGGGGTTTTACAATCTGCACTTCGGACTTCACCTCCATAGTCTTTGATGGCTTCAGCACCGTGATGCGCTTAGTCTGGGATGGCAGAAGAGACTGGATCCCACAGAAGTTCTTAGAAAACAGAGAATTTGGTTCTCCCAGAAACTTGACGAATAGATCTCTGTTTGAGCTGAGAACCTCCAGTGCATCTTGAAACTCCTTGGTCTGGAGAAGCCTTTCATCCATGGAAAGACGCTTTGCTTCGCTGAACTTTTGCCGAACAAGCGCCATTCTCTTCTCGGTTATATTCTCGTTGTCGATTCTTCCCTTTCGTGGCGGTTGATCGTTGAACCAGTCGGCTCTTGGAGGCTGCTGCCAGACTTCGTACACATCCTTGTATCCATCCTTATATTCCTTCTTGTGGTTTGAAGACGGAGGGTTACACTGATTGTGTGAATAACCTTCTTGCAAGCTTCTTTTAGGAGTTGGGTCTGACTTCGGCCCCGGCAGAGCATCGAGCCCCATCAACCTAGCAACAATGTTGGTCTGCTTATGCTTGGATTCCACATCTCTCGACAATTCTTGTGCTATAAGCATCTTCATTGGTGTTCCACTCGATTTCTTGCTTGAACTCTTTCTCTGATCATTGGATATCTGCACAGAAGTACATAATTCAAAAAAAAAAAAAAATGCTAAACTGGATTGACATTGACTCGAACAATTTGGATTACTTACTGAATTATCCTCAACTACAACAATGTCTACAGGTTTCTTCTTCACAATGTCGGAACGATTTCTACTAGGTGGAGAACCTGCTAGATGTAACTTTCATCAGGCATATACCTATTTCAAGTAATATCAAAATCTCAAAGATAACATGTGATGGGTCCTATAGAGCTATGAAATGATGGAACAAAAAACCAATGCAACGAACAAGATGAACTTGTAACCACAGCCCTACAAGCTTAGCATCTGAATTGGCAATACAAGCTAACATTACCTACAAAAAGGCGAAGCCGACTTCACTAGGAGATGCTAGAAACTCCTCAATGCTAACATTTGAAGCATTTCACTAACCATCCATTTCAATCAAAATATTTGTAGATGTACATTTTCGACAAAATTTAGGACTGTCCCTAGAGATATTACCGTCACGGTGAGGTTTGTCAGTGAGTAGCTTGGTCGTCGGCATCCCACTGCTCAGATCAAATATATTGATCATCTTTCCAACAAACCCTGAGATCTCGGCTTCTGAAGCTCCTCCTGCCCCCTTTCTGTTCCTGAAACCAATCATCTCCGTACCTTGTTATAAACATTACAAAAAGCACCCATCAGAAGCTTTCCTCCATTTCCAGACCTCAAATAGCATCATCACTCACCATGGTTATACAGCAGGACAAATCTTCACATGTTGGAACAGCAAAGCTCCATTCCAAGCTCCAATGGCTGCAAAATTAATCCAACCCAAGTAAGAATATAACCAAATTTTGGGACAACAATGAACAAAGATTACTAACGTTTTTTCTTCTTCTTTTTTCCAATCAAGATTCCAACTTTATTACATGGGCATCAACAAAAGTTCCCTATATGCAATCAAATCACAAAAAAAAAAAAAAAAACTTCCCTTTGAGATAATTTTCGATCAAGATTCCAACTTTATTACATGGACATCAATAAAATTCCACTATTGGCAATCAAATCACAGAAATTCTTCCATATATGATCAAAAGATTCCACTATTTATACGAGCATGAATGAACAGATCAGTACTGCTGCTGCTACTGCAATGACAACAAAGAAATGACAAAATTCCTCCTTTGTCAAACAGATTCCAATCGACATGACATGACAAAGAAAGACCACTTCTTTTGTTGCAGATCCTTTTTTTTTCTCTCCTCATCTGCCCATGGGAAAAAGTGCCAATTGACTGAATCTATGCAAAAGATGACATCATCCAAACACCTCAAAAAGCAAAATTTGACAATAAAATTGGGGGGAGAGTGCAAAATCATCAAAAAGTGGCAATTTTGGGAAGAATTAGAGCTACATTCTCCCTAGATTTTGAGTATATTGCATAAAAATGTGAACTTTGAGTGAATAAGAAGAGCTACATTGAGAAAGAGGGAGAGAGTGAGAGAGAAGAGAGAGAGACGTTGGATCTCGCCGCCGGTGAAGAGGATCGGACGGCCGGGAGCTCGCCGGAGACGAGTGGGTGAGGAAATGGGTGGAATTTGTGGGGGTGTTTTTTTTGGTTGGAGCTTAAAGAACAGACTGTAGTGAGAGAGAGGAAAGATGTGTCATTTATTTGTTGGGATTTGCATACAAAAGGTTTGGTGAGGACAAAAAATATATATTTGATAAGAATCGTCCAAAAAGTGGTAGTTAACTAAAAATAATTTATTCAACTCCTATGAAGTAACTTTATATTGATAAAACAACGGTGCCTTATGAATCAAGGAAATCGCAGACCATGCTGATGTGGCGGTCTCCATTAGATTAGATGGAGCCTGCTGCTAACGGGGGTTGATGTCAATAGGGGAGGCCACGCCAATCTTGATCTACCGTTTGGTTCCCTCTCGATTCATCAGATTTTTTTCGTTATAACATCAGAGCATGATTGTTTAAAAAGTTTCATTATCATGACCGACTCATGTGTAAGTTATCTACATAGGTTAGACAAAGAATATTCATATTATTGTCATCTTCTAACTCGATGTTAAGCATACGAAATTGGTTGTTAGTAAAATAAGTAGCAAGTTATCCATAGTTGTTGATGGAGATATGGACACGATCGAATGGCTAATTTTAATTAGTGGAATTACTTTCTACTCGAATGGAATAATTTCCCAAAGATAAAACTAAATTTGACAAACTCACAGTCATTTACCCTTAGTTTCGTGTACAAAATGTTTAACAAGGCAAAAACATTCAATACAAGTAACAGTCTATTACTAAGTTGAAATGTCACTTTGGGATGCAATTTTATTCGACAAAGAACGTTAAAAAGGATAAATATTAATGTAAGATCATTTTATCCTAAGCTAACCCCTTATAATTTAATTGTTCTTGGGATTCATTCAATATGTGATGACACTAATGAAAGGCATAAACTCTTCTTCTTCTTCTCTCTTCTCTTCTTCTTCTTTTTTTCTTTATGACAACATCAATGATCTTTTGCGGATTACTTCCCTTGATCATATGCCCATGTAAATGATGCATTAGGTATAGATCAAAGTGTCATTATACATAGTTGATACACATAAAATTAAGCTTAGGTTTTGGTTGTCATTCTCAAGAAAAGGGACTTGCACTTGCACTTGTCACTTGAGGAAGCTGGCTACATTGTGCTTGGTTTCACAAGATACAAAGAGATGGCAATTTGTACATGTGCTCTTGGTCATGGGCCATCTAATTTATTCATGAATGCATCAACTGTATAGTGGTCCATGGCAAGGTTAATAAAGAAGAAGATGACCAATTAATATGTCATATATATTTAGTACTAATTACTCTCTTGCAGAAGTGTATATGTTTTTCCTATCCCTGTCAAATTTCCTTCTTTAAAGGAGACAATAATCAGTTTTCATTTGGTTACCTAACTTTTATATCCATAACCCATGGCAGTTGTATGTCTTTATCAAGGTTATTGGGACTGAAACTGCAAGCAATGCCCACATATTTGCATACCTTGTAACTTTTGGCTTGGGCAAGGCGAAGAACTGATTCAAACATCGTTAGGTGATTCGAGAAATGGATCGATCGATCGATGTTTCATGTGCTTGATGGATGGTTCTATTTCTTCTCGACTTTCGACTATGTGGATGAGTACTAACTCCTATGTTAATAAACCCGAGAGTTATCTTTCTCAAGGTAAGATGCAGCTGATCAGTATCTCGCACTAGTGTTCTATTTCTTCTTGACTTTCGATTATGTGAAATGAGTACACCTCCTATGTTAATAAACCTGAGAGTTATCTTTCTCAAGGTAAGATGCAGTTGATCACTATCAACCTTGAAGTCATCAATCTGTCATATCTCGTACTAGAGCCCTTTTGTAACTTCTTTTCGACATCCGAGCTTAACCAGGAAGTATTCGTAATCTCATTCGATCCACACAACCATTTTCGCAAGTTCAGGTGATTTTTGTGTACCCAAATTACAAACCTCTCATGCATTGCACCATAATGCAGGTATGTGATATTTTTTGGCAAGTTATATGGGCACATCATATTTTGATCATGGCTAGCCTATTTTAAAGTTTGGTTTATCTACAAGTTTGCTATTGAAGAAAGTGATCATGGCTATCCCACTTTCTAGTATAGAAGTCACTTTTTCTTTTTCTTTTTTCCCTTTGTCTTCTTCTTCTCCAAAGCTCCATTTCCACTTTTCCAAGAACCCTAGAATATTCTTCTTGCCCCCCACTCAACACCTAAGAAATTCTTCTTGTCTTGAAACCCTAGAATAATTATCAACGAATATTCCTAGTACACGGTATGTTTTCGACTACTAGATGGCAAAATTTGTTAAAAAAATTGTTCATTCCAAATTATTGAATGTTTTGTCATAATGTAGGAAATATGGAAGAAATAGGAACATCAAATCTAACAATCGATCAGTCCGGTCCTTCCGAAGAACACAATTCTCTCCGAAGAATGTGTAGCTTTGGACTGCCCAACTATCTGGCAGTCCAGTCTGTATGTTGGACTGCCAGAAGAATGGGCAGTTCAACTCACAGCATGTGTAGCTTTGGACTGCCCAACTATCTGGCAGTCCAGTCTGTATGTTGGACTGCCAGAAGAATGGACAGTCCAACTCACAGCATGTGTAAATTTGGACTGCCCATTCTTCTGGCAATCCACCATACAGACTGGACTGCCAGATGGTCGGGCAGTCCATGTCGACACAGATATTCTCAATTCGTGAGTGCTAGGTTTTTGATTTAAAAGACCTTAATTCCCATCAAAATACTTGCAATTAAAACAAAGAATGAAACGTAATGCACATGAGATCATTAAAACAAACAATTCTAGGGTTCGGATGGAATTTTTTTTAGAAATAATGGGTACCTTGTTTGCGAGGAAGCTTTCGGTGCCATCGGTCTTCTTCGAAAGAGAAGGAGGGGGAGGAGAAGATGAAGATTGCCGGCGGAGGAGATAGCTTTAGGGTTTTGTAATTTCTACTTCAAAACTCAAGAAGAGAAGGGTGAGGGTTTTGGAAGAGAGAGAAGTGATTTTGCAAATGAAGAAAAAATAATGGGCTTGGGGGGAGAGGGGGATTTGGGACAGCCAAGATCAAAAAATTGGACTAGCCTTGTGAAAGAAAAAAAAAATTGGGCTAGCCACAATCCAAACTAGCCGTAATCAAAATGTGATGTGCCTATATAACTTGTCCATTTTTTTTGGATATATGACAATCATCTGAAACTTATGGTGGAATTTTTTTGATTTCACACGTGGTTATCAAATGTAAATCCTTTTAGGAATCTGTTTTGACCAAAATGACAAACTTTTGAATCTCAATTCAATGCTTGTCTATTCTACAAACAATAACTTTTCTTGTCTAATATAGATGGGTTATTCAAACAATTGAGCCTACAAGAGGAAGAATAAGAAACGACATTTTATGTAATATATTTTACTTTACACGAGCTACTAAGATAATATAGTTTTCAATAAGTGTGCGCAATATATTGAGGTGGATTGTCATTTCATTTTAGAGAACATCAACCTCTACAAGGTCAAACTACGTCATGATCCAACTACTTCTCAGTTAACAAACATTTTCACTAAGACTTTGTCTAGACATCTTCTCTCCAACCTTGGACTTGCGTGACATCTTCCTCTAGCTTTCAAGAAATTGTAAGAGAAATCGCAAGAGAACACCCTTTGCATATGTTATAGTTCAATTCTAGCCTTAGTTTAGTCCCACACGGAAGAACTTCTAGTAAGGGAGAAATACTCTCTCCTACACGTGTACTCGCCTCTTTTGAACATAACACAAGTCCATTAAGTTGAGAAACTTCTTAATAGCCTTATTGTGATAGTTTTTCAATGTAATGCAATACGTAGAATTTCTTTTCTAATTCTCAAAATGCTTATAGCTCCAAACAAAACCATGGCGCGAATCATTTAACTACCATTTTCCCCAAAAAATAAAAAAATAAAATCATTTAACTACCCGCTTCAGCTCAATGAGAGATTAAGGTACATACTTGGAAACATATGATTTAAAATGATCTCCTAGCACAAGAAATCAGTGACACTGATCCACAATAGCACTCCTGATTCATGTGTCCAAGCCAGACAAAATTGAAGATAATAATGTGTATCAGATGTTAGAAATTTTATTGTGCCCTGTCGATTCATGAGATGAAGAACATAAATTAAATTGCGGAAGCGTACCTGAATCCATTGCTAGACTTGATGGATCTTGAAGCGAACGTCTCTTTATTGGGTTCGATCTTCCAACTTGCTACGACCCTTAATGACAAAGAAGAATCCGAATTCTTTGTCCCTCTTTTTCTGTTGATGGGGATGCAGAAGAGAAAAAGAGAAAATCTCTCTTTTGATAGCCGTATAAGTTGGGGACCATAACCCTAATGAACACATATATTATATTTTGACATTTCTAATTTGGCCCATCATCAAATTAGAATTATCTCCGGTATCTACACATTAATTCCATGACAATTATACCCTTAAGCCAATTTTCAAATAGACCACTTTAATTTGGCTTAATTATTTAGATAGCCTAAACACAATTAATTTTACATGTGTGGCCCCTTAATTATTGAATAATTCCAACAATCTTCCACTGGGCCACATATGTAACCTTATAATTGTGTTAACCTTAGTGAACTCATAAATTGCTATCTTAATCCTTAGGGTATATCCGGACAATCTCGTCCATTAACCATATCAACATAGGATCAAAGCGGCCTTCGTCACATATAGCGTAACTAAACCATCAATGGTCACATATACCAATATAGCTAAACGACATAGATCAATCATGGATGCGTAGCATAAAAATTACACGCAATGTGATCAATACATGTCTATTTCCAACTGGTCCTCCTTAACTTTAATGAGATCAATACTTTAACATAATGAAAACAGAATGAATGAATTTCCATATATCTGATCAGATAAATATCCAAAATACTTTAATACATAAATGTGTCCAAAACCAAATAGCACCCAAATACATAAAATACAAACTCCCACTATATTGCCATATACTTGATTGAGATAACACCCATATGAGCAGTATTCTCATGAAAGACCCTGGGTGATAATACTTTTGTGAGCGGATCCGCTAAAATGGAGTTTGTCATAATGTGCTATATGGACACTTTAACCATTCTGAATTCTTTCCTTCACAACTAGAAACTTTATGTCAATATCCTTGACTTATACAAGTTTCTGTTGTTATTAGAATACATTACTACTAATTTATTGTCACACCATAATTTAAGTGGTCTTTCAACACCGTACTGTAGGCGCAGCCTTGTGACAAAATTTCGCAACCATATTCCCTGAATAGATGCCCCACAGCATGTTATAAACCTTGCTGTCATGGTGGAAGAAATTATGAGTGCATGTTTGACACTCATCCAAAATATATCTCCATTAGTCAGCATAACCTGATGTGGATCTCCTACTGTGTTGGCATCCAACAAAATCGGAGTCGGAATACCTTATGATCTCCAGAATTATCCGATCTCCTACAAAGAGCATATAATTTCTTGTTCTCTATTAATTACTTAAGTAGTTTGGATGCTACCCAATGATCCATCCATATTTGCTTAAATATCTGCCTAACATCCTAATATGTACGTAATATCCTGACACGTACATACTTGAGCATATATTAGACTCCCTACAACTGATCATGAAGGAAAAATCTATTGTATTTTCTTAATTTCAAGGCTATTTTTAGGGCACTGATTGAGACTGAACTTGTCTCCTTTAGCGACTGGGGTGTCACCTGGTTTGTATTCCTGTATGCCAAATCTTTTAAGCACTTTATCGATATAGCTCTTTTGTGATAATCTAAGAATATCTCGAGAACGATCTCGGTGTATTTGAATTCCTAATACAAAAGAGGCGTCACCAAGATCTTTCATCTCAAAGTTATTTGATAGAAATTTCTTAGTGTCATGCAATATGTCAATATCATTTGTGGCAAGCAGTATGTCATCAACATACAAAACCAAAAAAATAATTTTACTCCCACTAAATTTGTGATACACACAATCTTCAACAACGTTAACCTCAAAACCAAACGAGGTAACAACTTGGTGAAATTTATAGTACCACTGACGAGAAGCTTGCTTTAGTCCATAAATAGATTTTGTTAATTTGCAAACCATATTATTTGGATCTTTCGACACAAAGTTTTCTGGCTGCACCATAAATAGTTACGTCAATGTTACCATTGAGAAACGCCGTTTTGATATACATTTGATGTAACTCAAGATCAAAATGTGCAACATGTGCTATGATTATTTTTGTCACTCCCCGTTCCCAGAATGCGTATTTTGTATATGTACAACTCATGTGTATTTAGTTAGTATTTATCATGTATTATTCTGTATTTAAATTCCTTTAGTTTCATGTTAATTAATTATCTGCTCTTTAAATTTTCATGTTAATTTTATTTCTGCAATTATATTCCTGCATTTTATTTGCTGCTTTAGTGTTATTGGATTTCGGTTTGCTGTACCCCCTTAAACCCGGCCCAACACTCCCACCTACCACCACCCTTCCTATTTAAAGCTTCCATCTCTTTCTCTCTCCTCATTACTTCATTCTCACCATTACTTCTTCTTCTTCCTCTCATTACTTCTCCACCTAACTAGCAGCAGCAGTAGGCAAGTGCAAACTTGCTTCTCAATCACCCATTTTTTTGGTTCAGTTGCCTTCTTCTCGTGATTCCAAGAGAGATTAGTTCTTAGCATTTTTGATTTCTACGGCTGGTTTTCTCTAGATCTAAGTTATAGTATTTTGGCTGTTCAGGGTTCTTGATCCACCAACTTAGCGTGTATTTCTGGCACTGGAACAAGGCCCCATGGGACTTGGAGTTTGGAAGATGTTTCACGCACACGTTCTTACGTGCTCGCGTAAACATCAGCCCAGTCACGCACACGTCTATACGTGTTTGCGTGTATTTCAGTCACGCTAACGTTCTCATGAGCGTGCATGTATTTCAGTCACGCTCATGTCTGTGCGTGTCTGCGTGACTTTTGAGGTACGTCCACTCTGTGCGTGCGTGTATTTTTAGTCACGCTCGCATTTGAGTGCGTGTATTTTCAGTCACGCTCGCGTTGACTGCGTGTATTTGAGTCATGCTCCTGTCTTTGTACTGCGTGCGTGACTTTTCACGCTCATGTCCCTGAGCTTGCGTGCGTGACTTTTCACGATCACATTGTGCGTGACTTTTGGCGTGCATGACTTTTCACCCTCACGCTGCGCGTGCGTGCATGAATTATTTGTCACGCTCATACGCTCACGTTGCCAGCACGTATCACTTGTCACGCTCACGCTTTCCAGAGTATAACTTTTTACGCTCGCTCCTTCATGCCAGACTTGGCGTACTTTTCACGCATACGATTCTTGCGTGACTTTTGGACTTAGCTTAGACTTGTTAGCATGACTTCCTGATTTGGGAGTTTATTTGTTCTATATTTTATTCATTTAATGTTGGCATGATAATTCCCTATTATATCCTTACGCCTTTTGCATGAACCAGAAAATCTTAGCATGTTAATATTTTAATACCTAGGGTTGTGTATTAGTGCCAAGTGTCTGGATTGGTATATGGATATCCAGTGAGACTGGAACTTGACCCTGAGAGTTAAACTCAACCCTATTTAATGCTAATGACTTTCATGCCTTGTCACCATTAATGACGATGGTTATCTTGACTAATTTGATCATGCGTTCCTAGTTGGAACTAAGAGACTGGCTAGTCGTCTTATTGAAATAAATGAATGAGACACGTTCATGTTATGAACTATTGCAATCGACTGGCTGATCCCGAAATATTGACATACATACACATGCAGGCTTCAATCTATTTATTTATTTATTTATTTATTTCTATAAAAGAAGCATGTGTACTTTATGGTCAAGGCATGATTACCGTGGTTAGATTTGATTGTTGTATTACGCTATGTAAGACCTACAACCTAACCGCACTGGTATCGTTGTAGAGTTGTGCATATCGTACCCGTACGAAAGTACTCATTTGAATGACCATGATCCACGGTATGGGATTTCACTCAACGTAGGGACTATTAAGTTAAATAAAATAATGATTGCATGGAGAGAATGGATTCTCGAGTTCTTACATGGCAGTCCCCTTGGGACGAGTAGTACCCGACGGGCCGGCTAGTTCCCACAGATACTGTAAATCTGCCACACGGGCAGGGAACAGTATCTGCTTTTATTATTATTGTATTTGTATATTGACGGGCGTCCTGCTAGGACTCGTCTAATTCATGCATGGCGCACATGATTGACTGGATAGACTAGCCTTGCTCGCACATAGTAAGAACTGAGGAATCTTTATTGCATTATTCCAGGATAACTTGGGACTCACAATAGTAAGCCGTAGAATTTGATTGGCCGTTCAAGATGATTTGTTTGTGTACTGTACTACTCTGTTACCTAACTGGGATGATCAGAATGTCAGGACATGACGGGTCAACTTCTGTCCTTGTTTGGTTGGGAGGTTGGTTCGAAGTGTCGTGATGTGATATGAATCCTAGTAGCAAGCAGAGATCTATTATTA